>PVKA01018848.1:0-43069 GCA_004027165.1 Ctenomys sociabilis
CCTCTGGAAATTAAGACAAGTCTGCAGACCTGAGGGAAAAGCACAGGTGTGGAGGTGACCTCAGATGTAAGCCTGCCAGGGCTCGGGCAGAGCTGTAGGCAGTTCCTGCCAGTCATCTCATGCATGCACAAATACTTACACACACACACACACACACACACACACACACACACACACACACACACACACACCCCTCAGGCCTGCACGGTATACACACACACACACACTCACCCACACAGACCTCAGGCCTGCATGGTATACACACACACACACACACACACACACACACACACACACACACACACACACACACACACACACACACACCCACACAGACCTCAGGCCTGCATGGTATACACACACACACACACACACACCTCATCCACGTGCCTGCACGGTACAAACTCAATGAGTGGTGGCAACTGTTGCTGCTATGATGGAACTGATATTTGAAGATGAAATGCTTATATTTTGATGATTTTGTTTTTAATTGGGTCTTTTCTCAACAGACTTGCTTTTATAATGCTGTAGAAATGAATATAATGGTGTAAGTGGCGTCTGAGCACTGGTGACGCACCCAGGGAAGACAAAGTATGCATCTGCTTCTGAACACTGAAGTGGAAATCTGGCTATGTAAAAATGTATTTACATTTATATGTCTTTTTTCAAAGTAAACCAGAGAAGATGGGATGTAACACTGAGCAAAACTAATTAGCAGCACAAATGTCAGAAGTGGAGACGTTTGGGCTCTTGTGCTATAATTTATCTTCTGCATTATGCACCTTAGCTGAAGCAAGAGGCTGTGCTGAGAAAACAGTTCCTTGGGCCAGTGCTGGGGAGTGGTCCTCTGAAGGCTGCTCTTGCAATGAGTGGGGGGCGACTTCCTGGAGCTTCCAAATTAAGGCTGCAGCCCAGCTTTGTCTAAGCTACTCGGCATAACTTGCTAAGAAGGCCAAATGAACATTTCTCTTTTCGCTTAAAAATTATAAAATGTTAAAATTACTAGAAATTCAGATGACAAAAGAAAAATTCTCTACATCCCACTGCAAACACCCTAGCACAGTGCCATTTGTGGTCACACTTTTTGGTCATCCTCAAATGGTTATAATCAGACTGTATATTAAATTTGAACTTAAAAAACCCTAACATAGCCCTATCTCCATAACCACCTCCTTCAATGGATGTATTTTTATTCTAACAAGTAGATGTGTGGTACGGAATACCAACTCTGTTGGGCATCTGGGTTATAAAGAAGGCTACTAAGAACAGTTCTGAGGCTTTGGGTTCTTTTTTTAGTTCTTCTATATCAGAATCGCAGGCTTTTCTATTGTTTTTGTTTTGAGATCGAGTTTCTTAAGTTACCCAAGCTGAGCCTGAACTTGATCTTCCTGCCTCAGCTTTTTGAATAGATGAGATTGTAGGCATGTGCTACTGTACACAGATAGGCATGGGTATTTTTAAAAACTTGGGTGGCTTCTGGTCCCTCTGGCCTGGCAGAGGGCAGAAAATTCTCAGTGGACTTTTTGAGGGAAATGCCTGAGAACACACAGTTTTGGGCAAGGCTATCCTTTCTCCAAGTCCCAGGAGGCCAGGATGGGCCAGAGTCTCTGGTCTCAGGCTGGGCCTCCCCTGTAAGCAGCAGATCACACCCAGACACTGTGTGACCTCTTTGACCTTTGGGGCAGGCTGCACCTGACCTACTTATACTTCTGCCTGCATCTTTCCAACTTGCTCTCCAGCTCCTTCCTATAAACATAATTAAGTCTAATTACAAAATCTCCCATGGCAATGAGATTTCCCTCTTCCTCTAATTTACTGAAAACACTCCTGGCTAAGGTCACTATGCCCTCAATGTTGAGAGCGCTAGCAGTCTTCTCAGCAGCTTGTGATGCTCCTTTAAGCCATTGCGTTCCTGAGTTTCTGAGGAGTCACAGCCATGTGGTTCTTAAATCCAGCTCTCCAGCCAATCTGTTCCTCGTCACTTTCTTGATCCCCATGCTGCCTGTAAATGCCTGCTCTCCCCAGCGCTACACTCTTGATGCTCATCTATTGCTACTAAATCTTCTCTTGGATTTTACTCCTTGCTTCTACTGGACGACACTGATCACACAGCACCCAGTATTTGCTCACAGTACAGGCTCTGTCAGTGCACCTGCAGGCCTTGCCACATAGCAGGTCATGTCCTAGGCATGTGGTCCCCTAAATAATTCTTTGTGTTACTGTTCAGCTCTCCCTACCCTATCCCCACAGCCCCCATCCAGGACCTGGCCAGCCACCACATCCACTCTGTTCTACTACTGATCAAGGCTTCTGTAGATCCAAGCATGAAAACAAAACAAAACAAAACAAAACAAAACACCAACACCAGGACATTTCATGTGTTTACTTAAAACTCTGCAATGCTTCTTTTCCTATCATTCTCAATAAAATCTAAGCATCTTAAGATCATTTTCAAGGCCTCAGATTGTCAGTTTTCATATTTTTTGGCCTCAAAAACCCTTTACATGCTTTTCCCTATATCAAATATACCCATCAAAAGTCACTATGCTAGAAAATGAAATCAAGAAACTGAAAAATGTTAATTTAAGGGCTGGCAAGATAGCTTTGAGGGCTAAGCAGCTGCTTAGGCAAGCACAGGGACTGGTGTTTTCTTATTTTTTATTTTTTTTATGGAACCAGGGATTGAACTCAGGCCCTTCACTTGCCAGGCAAGTGCTGATTCTACTGAGCTATCTCCCTGGCCCCAGGGACTGGTGTTTGATTCCCTGCTGCACCAACACAAGCCCTGCCCCTGGGCACGCTGAGCAAGGGACTGAGTTGGGGAGTGGTGGCACATGCCTGTAATCCCACAGCTGGGGAGGCTGAAAACAGGAGGATTGTTATGAGCCAGAGCTGTACAGTGAGACCCTGTACCAAATACATTAAAAAAAAAAAAAAAGGTTAATTCATAAAAACACCATTACAAGTTGATCATGACACATCAACTTGAATGAAGAAATGCCTTGATGGTTGGGCATGGTGGTGCATACCTGTCATCCTAGTACTCAGGAGGCTAGGGTGGGAGGTTGCAGTGACTATGAGGTCAGCCTAGGCTACATAGTAAGTTTAAGAGCAGCTATAATGAATGAGGCTCTGTCTCAAAAACAAAAAACATACAAAACAAAATGAAATGCTCAAAGATTAGTAAAGCACAGTCTGATGTGTCTGTGGACGACTGACACACAGGCCAGCAAGCTGAGGGGGGAAGACCTAACCTGGATGTGGGGGGCACCATCCATAGGCTCACAGTCTGGATGGAAGAAGAGAAGGAATGACTTCTGCTTAGAAGATTGCAGTCTCCCTGAACACATCTGTCTTTTGCTGCTCTCCTCTTGGCCATCAGCCTCCAGGTCCTCCAGCTCCCGATCATGGATGTGGTCCTTGCTTTGCAGCTTCCACTTTCTTGGCTGAGCAGCTACTGCATCCTCTGGTTCTACAGTGTACACATGGGCCCAGGGGACTTTCTGGTCCCCCCTGCCTTGCGAGCTTGGCTCAGAAACCCCTCTGTAATTGCATGGGAACTGAATCAAATGTCTTTATAGGGCCAACATTGAACCTAACCTTTGAACTTACTTTGATTCTCATCCAATTCAATTTGCAACCAAAACTGTGGAGAGAATTAAGTTTATGAACTGAGGTACCACTGTATTTTCTATTGCTTCTCTTCCTCTAGAGTCCTAATACATAAATGAACATAAAACAACATTCTAAAATGGAAAAACCCTTTTATTTTCCCAAACAAAAGTTTAGAAAGAACAGCATTATTTCTGTATTTTTTAAATCTCTGAGATTTGGCATAAAACAGCTAGATGATCTATTTGCCTACATTTGATCTGTTGTGACACACTGTTAACTGAAGTATGTGAAGAAAAGCCAGCTTCACAGAGATATACCCCCCACTTTCATTTGGTATAGTCTCACTACACAGCTCGGACTCAGCGATCCTCCTGCCTCAGGCTTGCCAGCGCTGGGATCACACGTGTGCAACTATAGAACTACTGAATATCATTATTTTGCCTTGGTTGCAAGAGGCTCTGCTGTACAAGGGTTCCACATTGCTGTGCTTCTTGCATCCCTTGAGTGCTTTTTAATAGTTTTTGTTTCATTTTTGGTCAATTCTTGTTAACTTTCGTTTCACTTTGTTATTAAAGTTGTTTCCCTCTTTCCCATCTTCTAATTTCCAGCATTTAACAAACTTAGGAAAAGAAGCCAGATGATGAGCACAGCTAGTCTGATGAAAAGTAAGGCTCCGTGGCGGGGGAGGGACTGTCTTCCTGAGAAAGCATGACGTTAAGAGCCCTTGTGTTAGCGGCAGAGTACCTTACCTCACGTGTTGCTTTGAACAAGTTGTGCAACCTTGAGTTTCAGTTTACTCAATTACAAAATGACAATAATATCTCCTTCCTGGCACTGTCATCAGGATTGACTAGTAGTTTCAGAGTTACATAGTGCATTAGTTAAATCGCTAGAGTTCCTTCCCAAAGAGTTAAGTGATACAAAGCCCTTGAAACACTGCCCAATATGGACGGTCCTTTCTGAGTTTTTTTAACCTCCAACCAAACTTTTCCCATAAAATGTCAGAAGGCAAATATTTTAGATGTTGTGGGCCAAGAGGCAAAATTAAGGATATTTTGTTGTTGCTTTTTTTGAGACAGGGTCTCTTTATGCAGTTCAGGCTGGCCCTGAGCTCACTTTGTAGCCAAGCTGGTCTCAAACTCACAATGATTTTCCTGCCTCAAACTTCCAAGTGCTGGGCGAGCGTCACCACACCCAAGGCAAGGACATTTTATAGATGCTCAAGTAAGACAAAAACTAGCTTTTTATTGCTTTAGGGGCTGACGTTACTCACTGAAACCACGGTCCTGCACATGGTAGGGAAGTGCTCTATCACTGAGTTATAGTCGCAAACCTGCACTTTCCTTTTCATTTTACAGGTCTTGCTAAGGTGTCCAGGCTAACCTCACACTTGTAATTCTTCCTCCATGGCTGGAGTTCCAGGTATGCACGTTCTTACCTCTCAGGTTAGATGCACACAGGAGGTGGAGTGGGCCTGTGGGGCACAGTTTGCCAACCCCCAAGTCAGTGAAGTCTCCTGTTCATTTCCTTTCTCCTGGTTTGCACTATGCCATACAGCTGCTTACAGTAACACTTCAAGCGCCTTAACTTCTCTGTGTAGATTTGGGTTTCCCCCTGGTATTTTCTCACCCAGTCTTTTAACAGTTCTTATAGTGTGTAGCGGGGACAAATTCTTTGATATTCTGATTGTTTGGAATGGCTATGTTGTGCCATTTCCACATTTCAGTGTGGAAGTGCATTTCACTGAATACAGATTTTAGGCTGCTAAGTTTCTCTTAGTGCAATTAGAGAAGCCACACCACTTTTCTGGACTGCACTGTTTCTGACGGGAAGTCAGCAGTTGTTCCTATCTTGGCTCTTCTATGCAGCACATCTTTCTTTGGCAGCTTTTAAGACTTTTTTCTTTGTTTGGTTCTTAGTAATTTCATTATGATGAGCCTCTTTATATTTAGTCTGCTTATCCTTCACTGGGCTTCTAAGACTAGAGGTGGTTTCATATTTTAAGTCAAATCTTGAGAATGCAGCTACATGTATGCTGGAATAGTTGATGTTCTATGGCTCCATTTTTCTCATTTCTTCTTTTTCTCCTTGGGCTTCAGTCTGCATGGTTTGGATTTTTCTGTTTTACATTTCACTGATCATAGACCAGACTGTGAATGGCTCCTGATGAGCCCACCTGCTGGTTTTCATGTCCTCATGTAATTCCTCCTTGTGTGGTGCATGAGTTGGACGCTGTAGCTTGCTTTATTGAGGCAGTCATACAGAAGTACTGGGTTGTCACTTCTGAGAGGACCTTAGGATTCCTTCCATGGTAGCACTCCTACTTTGATAAAGCCAACTGTCATCCTCTGTGATCCCTCATGGAGAGACCTGTGTGACAAGGAACTAAGCTCTGCCAGGAGGCAGCAGCATCACAGTTTGATGAGACCAGGGCCAGAGTACTGACCTGGGCTGTGCAGGACCTCTGACCAGCAGCTGTATGGCAGCAAATGCTACCATTGCTTTAACTCACTAAAGTACGGGAAAAAATTTTAATGCAGCAACACATAATTCTCATGCTAATCTTTTTTCTGGTCATTTGTCCCTATTAGTGAATTTTGAGTCAGCTATTATATTTCTTTTTTTTGTGTGTGTGTGGAACTGGGGATTGAATTCAGACCCTTGTACTTGCCAGGGAAGCGCTTATTCCACTGAGCCATCTCCCCAGCTCCAGCTATTATATTTCTTAGCTAAGATTTTTACTTGATTCAAGGTTCCATTTTTTCTTTCAAGTTGTTTTAAGTCTATCAGGCTATCTGTAATAGCAATTTTATTTTATTAATAGCAAAATTAATTTATTTGGTACAGGGTTTTGATATGCAGTTCAGACTCATAGTGATCCTCCTGTCTCAGTCTCCCCAGCACTGGGATTACACGTGTACCATTATGTCTGGTTTAGGTGGCTGGCATGACGCAGGCCTGGTGTGCCATAAGGTACTGGGGATTGAACCCAGGTCCTTGTGCTTGCCAGGCAGGCACTTGGACTGCCAAGCTATCTCTCTGGTCCTGTAATGCCATAAAAACTATCATCCCTGTAATTTCTGGCTTTATTTTTATTGATCAACTTTTCCTTTCTGGTTATGGGACATTTTTCCCGCTTGTTTGTATTTTTTTTGTTCCTGTTGTTTTGGGTGCTAGTTGGGATTGAACCCCAACCCTTTAAAAATTTTTTTTTTTTAACTTTGAGACAGGGTCTTGTTAAATAATCCAGGCTGGGCTTGAACATGCATCCCCCACGCCCAGCCCTTTCTGGCTCCTTTGTAGCATGGCTCTCATTCTACCCTCACCCCTCTTGCTCTCATTTCTCTGTCCTTTCCCCATGAGACAGTGACACTCATCTTGGGTTTTCTCTTCCTGGACAGACCTAGCAGAGAGCCAAGTTATGGTCTCAGGGCATTCAGTTCTCTTCCTTGTAGGTCACAGCCCTGTGCTGTGTTCCAATGTCTGAAACAGGTCTTTAAGAATATTCTGCCCAGTGTTCTAGTCATTTATGTTGGAAAAGCTAATCTGGAAGTTGCATATGGAAGTCTCATAAGCAATACACATGTTGGTTTTAATGAAAACATGGCTTACTTTTTCTGCGTCTACGATATTAACTTAAAATCTAAGCATCCCATTTATTTATTATGAAAATACAATTTTGAGCTTGGCAGGAGGTAAGGGAAAACAGATTTTCTCCATCATTTATCCAGATGAGAAATCTTTCATATGGATATTTTCAATAGGGAACAGCCCCTATGTTTAGCCTCTTCTCAATTAGGGTTTCCTCTGATGTTAAAAATCAAGAAAGAATAAATTCAAGGAAATGGTAATCAAAATCTAGGAAAATGCAAATGTATGCATATTTTTTATTATGCCTAGTTAATTATTTTGTTATTATGGGTCCATAATGCCCAAGTCAACAATTAAATGGAAACTTAATAGTGAGAAGGTAGTTTCTCCCAGGAGGAGAAAAGTTGATATCCTCAAGATGTTTTCTACTTTAACATACATTAATATTCCAATCAACACAAAGAAATTCTTTCCTATTAATAAGTCCTGGGAAGAAATGAAGAAAAGTTTAAAAGAGAATGTAAGAAAATTCCCTGAGAATTTCTCAACTCCAGTTCATTTTCCTCCCAAGCATGGACATCACGCATATTATTTAAATATGCCCTAGTGAGCAGTTGCAGAACCTGACAGTGAGTGGGGAGGTGCACATTTACCAATGCCTAGGCTTTGGAGAAGGGCCTCCCACCCCTTAAATCCAACAGTGTGCCCCTTCCAGAGACCACTGCACTGGAAACACTTCTTTTCCAGGCCCCACAGAAACAAGCCCTCTTTTCCAGCCCCATCCATCACAGGCTGAGGATAAACAGCAACAGTGTTTTAGGAGCAAGACCTATGTTGGGTCTGTCCTATGATTACAACCTTGTGAAGTCCTCCATGGTGCCTCCATGTCTCTGTGTTGAGCAGCCAGAGTGTTCTTGGTAAATTCTAAATTCCAGATTCCAGAAGCACTTTTAAGTAGCAAGAGTTAGAAAGAGTCACAAGCACTTGGATAGAAATGGCGGGATTTCTGGAGAGTGCTGCTGGGAGCATAAGCAGGAGTCAGAGCTCAGGTAGAGCTATCAGGTCAGTACACAGACACATGCTAGGTTGGCTAAGTTCTCAGGGGCCTGGTCAGTGCTATCCAGCCCTAGAAAACTGTTCTGGAAACACAGTGATGACCTATTTTCACAGCAGATCACAGCTTGAGGTTCCTGGAAATCAAACTGGGTCAGAGAACCTAAGAATGGAGCTGGTATTTGATGATGCAAGCTGGCACTGGGCTTGTATTTTTTCTTCACCTTTATACTGTGGCAAAGCCCAGTCTCCCTCCCACAGTCCAGGAAAAATTGAGGTGGTCCCCTGGTTGCCTAAACCCATCTCCCCGCCAGTTCCCTTGTTTTGGAAGATGATGATAAATAAATCAAAATGCACTAAGCAGCACTTCCACAGGCACTCGCCTCCTTCACTGAATGTGCACCTCATCAATCACACTATTGTCTGCTTGAAAGGCGAGCCTTGTAAATGTCATATCCACTCAGGCCCAAGGAGAGGCGCATCCAAATGCAGCAAGGAGTTTTAATTGGATAGTGTAATTAAACTAAAAAACCCCAGCAGACTCCCTTTGACAGGATAGATGAAGACCCCTTTTAATAGGGCTAGGAAACATATCTGTTAAAAGGATGAGGCACTGCCTGCTCCTGATTGTGCTCCAGAGTACTCTTATGAAAAGGCAATTCAATAACTGGGGCATTTAATATGGTAGAGTCCGTTGTGTTCTGTAATCAGCTAGTACTTACTGTATTTGATCTGGAACTTTGAAATAAGTCTTTATCAGAGAATAAAAACTCAGCATAGCTCACCTACCTAATGTTCCACCCATCCTGGGTGACAGGGCCACTGCCATAGGAAGGACCTGTCTCATCTCCAGGGCCTGAAGTATGTCAAAGTGGCATGCACACCTATCTACCTTACACCTCACCCTTGCTCCTTGTGCATACTTTCATGAAAGAATGTTTCAAGAATTTGACAAAACTCCTTGTTTTGTCTCTTCTTTCAGAAACTAGAGTGTCTTCTTAGAGAGACAGAGAGAGAGAGAGAGAGAGAGAGAGAGCAATGAATTCGTGTATTCTCTGCTGTAACTGCCCCCATCAAAACAAATGGGATGGTCAGAGGATTCAACATATCAAGTTGATTTTAGGAATACATCTGAGCCCTTCTGGCTTTGTCCTTTGTTAGAAGGGGTAGTGGGGGATGCATATACAACACACACACACACACACACACACACACACACACACACACAAGCAACATGCAAAGTAACAGAACACGTGAGGACCTGTAAAGAGGGTTGTTATCTGCACAGGGCTATCTTTCAGGTAGCCTGTGACAAGCTCTTTCAGAATGAAATGCCAGTATCCCCAGGACAAGGTCAGAGAGCCCAGCTGAGGGGGAACAAGACAGCCTCTGAGCTGGTGCTTGGGGGGTGCAAAGGTGAATTTCAATAGCTCCCCATCAATAGCTTTCTAAACACAGTTGGATGCATTGTTTTATTTATATAAACCTCGAAGTCAGGTTCCTTGGGCCTTCAGACTGAATTTTCTTTTTTAAGGATGGTGAAGGGGTTGCCTGATGACTATTTTTAATCCCTCATAAAGCGTTCTTGGAGTTCTGTTTGCAAACCTTTGAACATTCTTAATATTTGTTTTGCATTACGAGTTGATGAAGCCATTAAGAACATATAAGTGAATACATATAATCTATGAAAATTGGATACTGAATTAAACCATCAAATACCTTTAGGCTTAAATGAAAACTACATAAAAACATTTCAGCCATCAATTTGGCTATCACTTCTATCCAGTATGAATTCTGCTGGAAAAGCTATTTTCGTGCAGATGTGGAATTCAATGGGAAAGACTGACTCGTGTACCAACATCAATCAAAATGTCGACTTCTTTGGCAGCTCTCAACAGTAAGGCAGGTTCAAAGGTCACAGGATAAAGAAAAAGCCAAGCTCTGGCTCAGCTCTAATATCTCCTTGGTAGAAGTCTTGCAAAAGTACCCCCTTCTGTATTAGCCTGGCTTTCATTAATCTTCTTGCCATCTTCTTTAACTAGTCATGCAGAACCGCTCGATAGCAAGACGTATAATGGGGAAGGCCCTGTGCCTATTACCACGTTAACATTCTCTTAAGCCCCAGTGCAACAATGGAATGGGAAAGCAAAGGAAACCTGTGACTGCAGGGTGCTGTGCAGGCAATTCAATTATAGCCTGGGCTTACCTATGTACTCCTGACCCACAAAACACAAGAGGCCTTTGTGTCTAACTGGCTTGGCCATTAAGGTGGCTGAAGATCACAACAATGCTGATCTTTTCTATTTAAGCTAAATCAATGTGGACGAATCATTATTCAGCAGCTTTAATTTAATTAGTAAATTAAATACACTACTTTAGAGATCTTGTCAAGTACTTATGAAAAGATTCATTTAAGCAGGAGATCACCAATGAGCCCACCTAATTTAACTCATGGTCTTAACTGAATCTCATCTCAAATATCCAGTAGGATCTATGCAGTAGGGTTCAACATTCTCCACGTCATGGTGGCTAACTTATAACTCCAAAGAGTTTCTATCTTGTGTCCAAAGTGTTTTAAAACAAAACAAATCCCCCAACATAACCAGCATCAACAGAATCAGATTTCCTTTAAATTATACTATTGCAAGAGAATGTAATCAGGTTACCTCTATTACATTGCTTCCTTAAGATTTTATATCATCTATACTTAATTGAGATACAGAGCTCTTTTGAGCTATAAAGACGACAGCTACTTTATTAAAGCTTAAATCTGATTTCTTAATGATAGGCTGCTTCCTTTAAAGACTCTGAACCTGCACAACCTTCTCCTGATGAGACTGGACTTGGCTCTGGGGAGTCTGTTACTTACACAGACCAAGACTCTGATGGTTGCAAGCTTCACAGAAAGGTCCCTGGCTTTTGTTTTAGCCTTGCAATATGAAGCTGGACTGAACAAGTGTCTATGGTTTCCAAGATGGGTCTACACCTGAGTAAGAACAAAAAATGCTTCCTCTAACACAATGCAGCCATGGCATACTATACACATTCTTAAATAAGTTAAAAGGAATAAATGAATATATATATATATATATTTTTTTTTATTCATCTTTTAAGAGGTTCGTGACATCTTCTAAAACAGCAGAAGACACCTAAGGAGTGGCAAACAGCCTGAGAAATTACGGATTTGAACTATATTGGCCATATACTTTTCTTTAAAGAAAGGCAGAAATTATTATTATTATTTTTTTTCGTGGAACTGGGGATTGAACTCAGGTCCTTGTGCTTGCCAGGGAAGCGCTTATTCTACTGAGACATCTCCCCGGCCCAGAAGTTATTCTTAATTTCTCAGGTATTATAATACACAGATTTTCTGAGTTCTTTAAAGAGTTCATATTTATATATACAATTTTCTTAAAGGTATTTATCTATTTAGTTATTAAGTTCCAGGTCCTTAAACACTCACAGCAGAATAAATCTCTCCTCTAAGAACTGGCCTAAGAGGGAGGAGTGGGAGGGAAAGGAACAGGAGCCACAGAACTGGTATTTATGAAGTCTATGCAATTATGTGTTTCACTGCAGGCGCTGTTCTACTCAGCCCCTCTGCCAAGTCAGCTATTCACACACTTTTGGGATATGGCATCAATTAAACCTGAGTTGTATTCCTTATGATGACCAAATTAATGGTTTGACAGTAGCTTTCTCAAAAAAACACTGCAAACTGGCCATATTCAAAGGATTTAAAAATCATTTCTTTTCTGTTCAAAATTCTGACAAACACATCTCAAGTAAGACTGGGGAACAACTTCATTATGCTCCCAATACTTAACGCCTTTTTGTAAAGAAGTCTACTTAATAACACAGCTGGTTTGTTTTCACAACTAAATTATTCCAGTTGGTCACACATTCTAGTGTTCAGCAAGACACTTGTGTTATGAGAGATAAAAACATGAAAAAGGAAATATACTGCAGAAATCAAAAACCTTATCTACTTCTAGACTCTCTCTTTGCCATAATTCATTCAAGAAGGCCCCAAGAATAATTTTTGATGTAAACTCAGCTACAAACATACATCACTACGCTGATAAAAATCACAGGCTAAACTTATGAAATATAGTGACTTTCATTTCTTTAGTGCTTTTAAAATAACTTTTTTCTAAGGTCCAACAGACGCAAAAGATAAAAAGGGTTACCATTAATCCTTTAAAAAAAAGAAAGAAAAAGAAGCAGCCCCATAGATTAATGCTATGGTCTGATGATGCTCTGAGGATGAACTTTTTAGATTAAGTCACTGAATTAATTTGGTGAAGATACTGGAAATCATAAAAACACAGCATCAATCTGCTTCATTTCATACATCTTTGTTTGAGCACTTTGCAACATGAATTATAAATAACTTGTGTTTTCTAAATTCTGGGCTAGGTTCAGTTCAAGGCACAGTCTAAGGATGAGGGACAGGGTAGACAGGGCACTGGGTTGGTCAGTTCAGTAGGGAGAGGGCAGAGCTAGAGCAGGGACACAGCGTGTGCTCAGACTCCACAGAAACTCTAGGCTGCACTGAACCAAGAGCGCTGGTCCTGGAGCTGGCTCATGAGGCGCATGCGTGCGTGTGTGGGGGCCTGAGTGTAGCTGTGTTCACAAGTGAGGGTGGGTGGAAGGTGTGCTTTGGGCAGTGGAACAGCAGGAACACAGCGCAGCATGTGCAAGCTGTTCACCGCGACTGGCCTAAATTGGAGCCTGGTTTGTGTTCTAAAGCCTGTAAATCTTTTTTTTTTTTAAATGCATTTAGGACAGGGTCTACAAGGTCTATGGGTCTCACTATGTAGATTGGATCCTCCTATTTTCAGCCTCCCAAGTGCTAGGATCTCAACTGCAGTCTCAGCATGCCCTGGGCGTGGGACTGGCAGGGCAGGGTGGGGATCAAATCCCTGGCCTCTGATTTGCGTAAGCAGGCTCTTTTGAGCTATCTGGCCAGCCTCTAGAGTTAAATATAGAATCCCCAAGTAGAAGAGTTCCTTTGGTTGAAGAGGTGGCCTTCTGTGCATGCATGCATGCACACACACACCCTTAAGGTGTGTGTGTGTGCCTTTAGGCTTCAAGCATGAGGTTTGAAACACTGCTATGAGAGACAAGGACTAAGGACCTGGGAAGTGTTTATGGGGTGGTGAGCCTTTTCATTTACAAAAGTGTCACAATTTCTATATAGTTACAGCCAGAGAGAGAGAGAAGAAAACCTCTGTAAGACCCATGTGCACAATTTTTAAACCAAATCATCTAGTACACCTGGAAGTAGGACAGAAGACTCTGAAGGGGTTGTCAGTGTTGACATGGCAGGGCCTGTGCCTCCTCTGTACCCTCATACTGCAAATGTTGCTTCCCACATGCAGATGTGTAATAGTGACTTCTTGATCCCATGATATGGCGGGTGGTGGATGGCTGGGTGTGCTACACCCACACCCCCCAGGGCTCCACTCGCAGCCTTCTGCAGCACAGTGAGTGCCTGGTGTGGATGTGGGGGAAGCTGAAACCTGCCTTCCCTATCCCCTCCACCAGCTGCTCCCCTGCACCACATACACATAACCACCTTTCACTCCTCAGGGACAGAAAGAAGTTATGAAATGCTGCTGTCCAAAGCATCCTCAATTCTTGGAAAGATAAGAAAACAAAGCCGTCTTGAATGGCTGGCTCATGGGTGGGAGTGGGATTGGGAAAATGAACCGTCCACAGAGATAGGGCATCACCGGGACCATGGGACACTATGTTCTCCCTTCTTGCGGCACAGGAGACTGAGGTGAAAGGAGAACATGGAGCCAGAATATGTTGACAAAGAAATTAAACACCCACTGAAAAATGAGCCCTGTGGCCTGTGTCCAACCTGGGAGTCTCTAGCTCCTAGCCCCCCCTTCAGTGTTACCTCAAAAACTTGAGCCACAATATAAACACCTGCTGGCACTTACACTTCTGGCTGTTCCTTCTGATTATGTGATTCCTTCTAACATTTGCTCTCAAATTTTGTATATACTGGAACTTACAGGATTAACACCAATTAGATGCTCAGTTTATACCCTAAGTTACCAACTCAGCACCTACTGTGGTAGGCTCTGGGTAACCAAATTTTGAATAGATTCCACAGGTAATGCTGACGACTATCAGAGTTTGAGAACCAGTGCTTACATTCTCCTCTTTCGTAGGTAACTAATAAATCTTTATATGGTTTTAAAATTTCCCCTCCGTGGGCAAATTTTAGTGTGATCTATGTGTTCTTTTTGTCCCTTGATGTGACTGTAGTCCTAAAAGAATTAGCTGATTAATCTAGATACTATACAAATTAACTGTAAAAATATAATATGCCAAATTTACAATCAAACTATATCTACTTTGATAATTTAAGTGGAGGAATGCCAACTCAATAGCAATCTTTTCATAGGACCAGGCAGGAGTTTAATTATAAGTTGGTAGGTCACAAAGCTGCCAATAATCTGGGGGTGCTGACACTTCTAGTGTGACAGATGCCTAAAATCCAGTCCTCAGCTGCCACAAGAAATCCCCAGCTCCCTTGATCTGATGTGGAAGGAGAGTAGATCCAGCTCTGATGGTTAGGTCCCCCATATAGGAAGGAGACAATAGCGCAAAGTGAAAGGAAGGCTCTTTGGAGGGCAGATTCCCAGCAGGAACCTGCCCCGTGTCCCAGCCCCCAGGGAAGGGCACTGAGGCTCTGTGCTGCCATCAAGACGGAGCAGGATGGGGGCGCACATCAGGCTCTGGGCACCATAATACAATCCTGTTTGATTAAAAGAAATTTCTGGTAATGAATTAAACAGACCCAAGGAAAAAAGGACACGGTGGTAATATATTCTCCTGGCACCCAGCACGCAGAGGGGAAGAGAGGGGAAAGAGAGAAAGGAGACATAAATAAAGGGACTACTCACTGGGGCTTTTTTCTTCAGCAAGGTCACAGGCACAGAGCAGGTCAGAATCGATTGAGATGGGTTTCTGCTTAATCCAAAACTTAGTGCTGGCTTTCTGATTCGTAACAGGGTCTATCTCGACTTTGTCTCCAGAGATACCTGTAAGGCCAAGGAGAGGACAAAGAGAGAAGCCACAAGAATTGAAAGCTGTAAGTGATTTCAATGTGCTCGTTTTTTGGCTTGCTTTACATGAATGTGGTTGGCTCTGAGGCCTGAGGAATGCCAGGGACTTTGAGGAGAGATAGAATCTAAGTGGCACATGAAAGGTGCCAGGCTGGTTCCATGAGTACCTCAACTGTGAGGGGATGACAAACCAAAACTGAATGAAAAGATACCAAGAAACACAATTTCTTAAGAAATAACATAGGGGCCAAGGAGATGGCTCAGTGGAATAAGTGCTTCCCTGGCAAGTGCAAGGGCCTGAGTTCAATCCCCGGTTCTGCAAAAAAAAAAAAAAAAAAAAGAAAAGAAATAACATAAATGCAACAGAGAACTTACATATTGGTTGATAACTACATGACTGTACACTGTAATGAAATAAACTACAACAGTCATTTAAAGCTGGTTCTGATCAAGTTTTTTTCTTAAGAAGATACGGGATGGAAGATTAGCATTACTCAGCCTAAATAGTGAAGCTAAACCAGTGAAGAGTTTCTGATCTGAATTATATATACTAAAAATAGGAGGGAAAGCTCTCTTCCCTTTCATGATATAAATAATTATTCAGCTATATTTAAGGAAAGGTACATGAAGAGTAAAGGGTCTGTTACACAAAACCTTTTAAGTTCAAGTCTTGGAGCCTGGCCTTGGGCTGTGGAAGTCACTGCTTTTCTGCTGAGGGAACATAAGGCCTGGGAGTGAGCTTTATATAACAAAGTCTTCAGTGCAGGAAGCCAGAAAGTTAAATATTGGACTTTGGATTTTATTTTCAGGGCCGTGGCAGGCAAAGAGGGACCCTGGGATGGAAGCATAGCAACTGGCTTTCTGGGTATGGGTATTTCAGAGAAGCACTCACTCGGCTGACATATTGTCTAGCCCAGATGTGCTATTTCTCTTCTGTTGAAAACTGAGGAATCTGTTCATAAAGTGAGACAAAAACCCTTTAATATGCCTTCTGGGGCAAGCTCCATATGGAACCTGAGATGTAATTAAATTTTAGGCCAAAGTTTAAAGGTTAGGGTCAAAGTAAAAAAAAAAAGGCAAAGATATAAGAAATGATTAAAATAATAAAATACACATACTGTAATAGAAAAGTTAATCAGGGTTAACATATTTCATCCTATGGCTCACACTTAGAAATTTTTGAACTGAAAAAAAAACTTAGTCAAAAGAAACAGATAAATGAAACAGTTCATAATGAATGCTCCTCCCCAACAAATGCCATGGCCTTACAGTAAATTTAAATTAAAAAGTACAAACTCAAGTCTGGTGGTTCAGTCTGCTACACACTGCACTCACTACTGTTTTGTTTCATGGGTAGGTTAATTGCAAACCCACAGTAGACAAAGGCAGGAAGAAGCCTATGTGCAGATGAACGCGAGCGACTCCACAGGGCAGACAATGCGATGCTGGCCGCTGAGCCCAGGCACCTCACATACTCTCCGGGAAAGACAAGCAATTATGGGATAGAAAATTTAAAAAAAAAAAAAAAAATGCCTTTCATTAGTTGTGTGTATGTTTTCAAATTGAATGCTAGGACTTGTCATCGGACATATTTCAGGAATCTATTTCAATTAGGCACAGTGTCCTAAGTCTGACTGACTCTGGTCTAGATGATTTCAGGAGGGTGAGAATTAGGAGACCAATTTTATTACACCTCACTTAAAGTAGATTACAGCTACCCAGGTACAGTTATGCCTCCAATTTGGTCATTAATTGCTGAAGATCTGGACACTTCTATAGTTCTCTGGAAGAAGAAAAGTACAGAAGCCATGGTTGTTAGTAATGCACTTCCCCCTTTTATGCTGCTTCTTATTTTGACATTTATAAAAGCCAAAATGAGCAGAACAAATGTTCATATCTCTTATGTGGAAATAAACCCTGCCTCACATTCCTTTCTCAGAATGAGAAAAAAATTATCACTAGAGAGGGTTTAAAATTTCGTTCTATGGCCCTGCAACTCCTGAAGCTGTAGTCAGTCAATATTGTTAATGTACCTTGTTAATTTGATAGGATTTGTCAGGTAACTCCACTGGAAAATTATATAAAACTGTTCCAGATGAAAAGATGATAGTGACATGAATTAAAGTGATAGAACAATAGTGGAATATAAACCAGAAATGACACCCAAAGTGGCTGTTGATTTATTGCCGTCCTGAGTTTGGTTCTGGGCTCCCATGTATATTAGTGCTACAAATCTGGGTCCATTTAGCAGAGGGTTGCTCATACATACATCACCAGCTCCTGCGCCAAGCCAAGGTCACTCCTTGTGGCATCAATCTTTTCAACAGAGCCCACTTCACAAAGCAGGACTTTTGTAACCATCTCAGATGTAACAGACTCTCATCCTCTTTCATCTTTCTTTTATCATGTAAAGTACACTTTAACTTCTATTATTTTTATCTGCAAATTGTTACTGTATAGTTCATCCATTATGGGCTGTATCTTGGCATCAGCATGGCCGCAAGAATACTTTCCCAATGATGTCCTTTCCTGGGGTGACTGTGCAACCACATTTCACAGATGGGAACCCCAAGATTGGGGCCTGGGTATGAGATTCTGGAGATGGATGCAGGAGGCTCAAGATGGGCAGGTAGGTGGAACTCTGCCAAGCAACTGGTATGTTCCACAAAAGATGCATGTACATGAGATTTTTTTTTTTTTCCTGAATCAAATCACATTTTCCCACTGATTTCTAGTTCCAATGACATTTTATCTTCATTTTGGATTGATCCCTAATTGGCAGGGGCTTCCAACACTTCAGTTTTTTCTGCAGGTTTTCAGTTAAGTAGTTAATGATCTATAAAACTCTCAACTGCCTTGCGGAGTCACCATTTAAAGGAACCTATAAGGGAATTTTTCCTGATGGGAAGAATCCTTTGTACATCAAATAATCTCACTTTTCCCCAGACCTTGTCTCAGTTTCTCAGAGCTGAGCACTGTGCCCCATAGGGCCCTACGTGGGCCTTCTGGACAAGCAGCACACTCCTGGTTCCCACAAGTCTACTCTGCTGAGCTGTATAGAAAGCAAGTATTAGAATCCTGCCTGGAGGCAAAAGAACTTTCTCATTCTGGCCTGAAAGCTCTGGTTTTCTTTTGATTGGAAGAAAGGAGACTGGACTTCCAGGCCAGGGCCAGGGACTTCGGGCATAGGGGGAGGAGGTCATAGAAATCAGGCTGGTGGGATTCTAAATGGGGAGGTCAACCAGTGTGAGTGTGATTCATCTGTTGCTGCTGCCTCTGAACTGCTAAGGGTCAGTCAGGAGGCTTGGGGTGAGCTAGGGGCCAGCAGCAGCACTGCCTGAGAGAGGACTGCTGAAGACAAGTCCTCATGGTTCCTTTTCCTAAAGGTTAAGGCTAGGGCACAGAGCAAAACTGCAACGCTGGCAGACTCCCTGACAGTGCTCCTTCAGCAGGGTTTACATGCACATGATCAGCAAGGCAGGTAGGTCCCTAGCTATAGCTACCATGTATTAAGTGCCTGTAGTATGTTGACATAACCAATATTAACTGGCACCACCTATGTACCTGTATGGCTAAAGGCCATTGTGAGCCCTGATTCACATTTCTTATCCACCCTGTAAAGCTGGTCATTGTGCTCATCCCTATTTTATACAAAAGCAAATATAAATACAAAGATGACAAATACATAGCTCACGACCTTGTGAGGATTAAGAAAAGGAATGATGCCCCTTTGTTAATACCCAAGACCAGCTTGCTTGCTGGACTCTGAACCCATCTCCTCAGCCCATTCTGTTCTGGATGAATGGCGCTGGGGGTTGTGCATAACACACCATGTGAGAGGGGAGGATGTTTGTTTCAGGTCAGGGCTATGAGGGGGAAACCATTTTTTAGATCGAGGGCTGTCGGGGTCCTAGGTCCTAGTTCTTTCCCTGGCAACCATATGGCCTTATTTACCTGAGCAAGGCAGACCTAATAGGAGCCTCTATTTAACGTGTCTTTAGACTCCTCTTTTAACTTTCACCAAGGGATGAGTCAGTGTGTTCAAGTGCGCCCACAAAAGCACACACCTATTTCTGTTCATATGTAAGATATAGCAGTCAGTATTCTTCCTTTGACCACTATTCTAATGTTTTCATGTAAAGTTCCTGAGAGGAGGACAGAGGCATCCCTTAAAGTGTCATTTACTTGTAATAGTTCAAATTATTTTAAGTAACTCAATGTATTATTATTATTTTTTATGTGTTTGGTACAGGGTCTCACTAGGTAGCTCTGGTTCATAGTGACCCTCCTGTCTCAGCCCCACCAGTGCTATCAATGTATTTCTAAGGAAGTAAGGGTAGCTGACTTGTTAGGTCTACATTTCTCCACAATAAATGGCCAACAAAGAGGAATGGTTGATCCAACTTTCATGGTATGAGACATAATGAGAGAAAAGTTGCTTACAGAAAGTCTGGGCATGGGCCAAGTCCTAGCACTTAGGAGGATGAGGCAGGAGGACCGTGAGTTCAATGCCAGCCTGGACTACGTAGTGAGATCCTATCTCAAAAAACCATCTTACTTGGGAAAAAAATAAAAAAATCATAGAAAAGAAACCAAAAGGGTGTATTCCAAAATTTAATACAGCCATCTTGGTTAGTGGAATTAGATTTTTCTTTACTTTTCTGTATTTTTTCCAAATAAAAACCTCACAAAAATAAAACAAACATTTTTTGTGTGTGTGCCCCTGGGCTGGGGATCAAATCTAGTGTCTTGTGTAGGTGAGTCAAACCCTGTACCACTGAGCCCCAGCCTGACAATCGTCATTTAAAAGTTGACCTGTTTTTAGCTTTCCCTGGAGAATTCAGTTCCCTTTCCTATTTCTAAAATATGCAAAGGATGAGCCTCTGAATCCTGTGACTGACATTCAGGAAGAGGGACCCTGGATTGGCCAACACTTCTGCATAGCAGCTGTCAGCACCCAGGGGCTAGGCTACTTACTGGCAAGGGCTTCTGTGAGTTCCTCAGACCCAGCCGGGTACCACTGTCAAAAATGATGCCCAGCAGGCTTCCCTCTATCAGTCTATCAGGTGAGGAAGAAGAGCAGGGGACCGGCCGTGAGTGGCCAGGGTCGGTGCTTCTCTAGGAAACCCAGGAGGCCATTTGTCTTCTTTACCAGCTCTCCTCCCCTACCCACTTATCCATCGCCATCCGTCATGACCTTTTCATGCTCCCACTCCTGACAGCTTCCAGATACAGTGAGTCAAACTTCACTGGAAGCAAACTATCACACCAACTGTCAAAGCAGAAAACATTGCCTGATTGCTCTCCTACATCAATGCCAGCATATAAATCCTTCCTTAACAAGACAGCTCAAAATAAACAAAACACAACTCTAATGTATATACAACTCTCCAGGGAAACTATTTGTGTGTGGCTTGAGTTATCACACAGGGACCCTCCTCTGTTGTAACTAACCAAAAGATTTCCATAAAAGGAAATCAGCACCATTTATCACCTTTTGCTAATACAGATGGAGGAATAACCACTTTGGACAGCCCTTGAGTTAGGTCCTTATGGATCATTTACAACAGCTCTACTAGGAAAGCAGCAAGCATTAGCCCCTTTGGTATTCAAAGGCAGCAAGCAGTACAGAGAGGTCAGGGACAGCGAATGTGAGACAGAAAGTCCCAAGTTGAAATAGCAACTTTCCTACTTCCTAATGATGTGACTTTGAGCAAACTGTTATTAAATGAAGATGACAAATATACAGCTCACGGCCTTGTGAGGATTAAGAAAAGGAATGAAAAATGCTTGGGACCACTGTCTGGTACACAGCTAGTGAGCCCTACTTCTTCTAGCGACTGTCTGGGTACTCTCCAGAGTGAGGCACTGGGCTGAGGGATGTGGCATGTTCACTGACAAGGGTCAGGATGCAGAGCTCAGGGAGGTGTAAGGGTGTCAACAAAGCTTGAACCTTAGAGACTTGCTCTACATGTGGGAGTCTGGGAAGCACCAGGACTATTCAGTACAACTGGCTAGCTGGGGAATCCAATGCTGGACCCCTAAAAATCCTCCCAATAACCTCCAGTCACCAAGCACCATCGAGCATGACTCTCCTTGCAGCCTGGAAGACTGGATCAGGAAGAATATGCTGAGTGGAGCTGTGGACACATTTGTGCCCATTCCGTCAAGTTCAGTGGATATTAATTTGAAAATGAGGATTGTGCAGTCATGTCCCCTCTTTTGTTATCCTGGGTAAAGAAACTTCTTCCTCAGTGAGCCTGAACTTCCTCTGTAAAATGGGGATAACAAGCACCAACTCCCAAGAACATGGGACCAGCACAACGTATAAGCTACCTAGCACACACTCAGTCCAGTACAAAGCCATTGTCTTTCAAGTTACAACTGAAGGTGAACCTGCCTGGGAAGGCGAAATGATACCCTTGTCTGGGGGAATCCAGAGAGCAAACTGTGAAGCTGTGGTTGAAGTTCAGCTTTAGCTAAGTCTAGAATGTGTCCCCACCAGCCAGCTTCCAATTGCCCGAGGACAATGCTGACTCTTGGGGAGGCATGCTCACCCTAACGCACACTTAGAAACTGCCCCTCCAGGAAACTAAAATAGCACTTGGGCAAGAATGAGGGCATCTAACACTTATCCTTCAGTGTACTGTGCATCTGCTTAGACATCATGAGCCGTGCTGCATTCATCAATTTCCTACAACGTTGAATCTAAGACCACAAAACCCCACTGTGTTAAATCCTAGAGTAGCTTTGTATACAATTCTACAACCCTCCGGTCCTCAGGTTACCAAGAGCCCATGAAAGCCTGGAAAGGCCTCCGGGGAGTGCCACTGAACAACTCTTGGCCAGAGTGGATTTTGCTGACTACACACAGCCAATCGATAGCATCTACAGAGCAGCCACGGAAGTCTTTGAAACTTGCCTGAATTTACACACAGGATCAGACACACAGGCTGTTTGGGCTTAATGAGACCTCAGAGATCATCTAGTCCAGGGCTTTTGCTCTCCATATGAAGAAATTGAGGCTCAGGCCAGGGACATGACTTTTGTCTGATGTCACCTATTAATGACAGAGCTATAACCATAATTCATACCTCCATACAACCAAGTCAGGGCTTACACAGGCCAGTGCTCCTGCTTTGCTATGCATTTATGTTTGGATAGTGGGTCTATTTACACACTGACCAAATGCATCACACTAAGAAAAGCTCCCTCCAGCAATGTTAGGTACTCAAAATAGAGGACAAAAATCATATTTTGGGGTATAATTAAAATGAAGCCCAGAAAAGGAGCCTTACTATCTCGATATCAGTAAGACTGCTGGGCTGAAGATCACTGGCTCCAATTGAGACTAGCCATCCAAAACTGTCTGGGAACCATAGGCAAGGCTGCCAGTCATCAATAAGTGACGCAGTGATAGGTGGGACTGCACCTAGCCAGACCATTATCCTTGGCACATGAACTAGGCACGGCAGCCAAGAAATGTGGCACGGTACTTGATACTTCTGATAAATAAGTACTGTAATCCTAAGCATTATGATTACACATATTGTTTTATGAAGACATAATGGAGGTAACCATGGAATCTCTCAGTAGAGATTATTTTTTATTATTATTATTATTATTTTTTTTTGTGGAACCAGGGATTGAATTCAAGCCCTTGTGCTTGCCAGGGAAGTGCTTATTCTACTGAGCTATCTCCCAGCCCTGCAAGTCCTTTATTTTATTTCAGGTACCAGGACTTGAACTCAGGACCTTGCACTTGCCAGGCAGGTGCTGTGCTGCCTATATCCTAGGCAGAATTATGTCTGGTTATGTACATAGTTATGGGGCATGAAATTCACCTTTCTCGTAACATGAATGACAGATGATAAAGACAAAGAAGAGAGTGCAAGTGGCACAACCATCAAATTCTTCTCAGTTGAAACTCTGTCTGGTCAGCAAACACAAGCATGGGAAATATGATAAGGGGTGATAAAATCCTTTGAATACTGCAAATTGTGTTTCCCAAATACCACAAATAAGAGGAGATTCTGAGCCAGCAGGTGTGGGATGAGGCAAGGAACTTGCACAAGGCCAGAACTCTGCTACATGGTTAGGGGTGCAATTGCTTAGGGGTGGAACTGCTGTTTGAAGGAGCTATGCAAATGAGAGGTATTATGATGGTGATGTCTTGGTCTTCTCTCATTTCTTGTAATGCCTTCTGGCCTCCTGCACCCTAATTCAGCTTCTGCCAGCCAGCCAACAAACACTGATAGCATACTATGGGCTTCCTAGATCATGGCTAGCATTTAACATCTGACTTTATTATTTAATTGGTACAGTGTCTTGCTACACAGCTCTGACTCCCAGTGATCCTCCTGTTTCAGCCTCCCCAGCTCTGGTATTACAGGCATGTGCCACAATGCCCAGTTTCAGTGGCAGGCTCAGTATGGGCTGCATGGCATGTGGTACTGGGAATCAAGCCCAGGTCCTTGCGCTTGCCAGGCAGGTGCTTAGACTGCTATCTTCCTGGCACCCAACATCTGACTCCTAATTTCAGTGTTCCCTGAGCCTACTTTCTCCTACCTGCCTGCTTTGACAAATATGGGAAGAATCCTACTTCAGTGCCCAACCTCCCTCAGTTGGTGAGGCACATGTGAGAGCAAGTTAAATGCAAATAACCTCAACCTGGTATGAGCTCAGGCAAGGCCTACATTTAAAGTTCATCAGGGCTGGCCACACAGCTCAGTGGACCAGAGTTTGATGCCCAGTGTGGTGTGCTGGCCTTACCCCTTGGGCCTGCTGAAACAGTGACTGAGACTGGGTGCAGGGGCGTGTACCTGTAATCCCAGTGCTTGGGAGGCTGAGAACAGGAGGATCACTATGAGTCTGATCTGTATAGTGAAACCCTGTACTAAATACATAAAAAACAAAAAACAAAACAAAAACAAAAACCTGAAGTTCATCAGCATTTTTAGGTTCAACCAGGGGAAGTAGATAAGATGGACTAGTTCAAGAATGTTTGAGAGCACTACAAAAATGGTTAGGCACAATAGCTTTATCTGGTAAGCTTTCCAGGCTGGTAGAGCAGGATGGCAGATAAATTTCAATTTAAAAACCAAACTGGGGCCAAGGAGATGGCTCAGTGGAATAAGCACTTCACTGGCAAGTGCAAGGGCCTGAGTTCAATCCCTAGTTCTGCAGGAAAAAAAAAAGGGAGGGAGTTGGGGAGGTGGCTCAGTAGAATAAGCACTTCCCTAGCAAGTGTAAGGTTCTGAGTTTAATCCCTGGTTCCACAAAAAACAAAAATGAAAAGAAAAAACAAAAAAACAAACTGCATTCAAGTAATAGGCAGAGGTCTGCACAGTGCAGCAGAAGTGCAGCAACTGATTAACACTATCGAAAGGGGAGTGCAGAGCAGTACTCCTCTCCAGAGCTGGGGAGGAGAGGCCAGAAGGTGTGCACACGTTTGGGAAGCAGCCAGCTACAAGGAATCACTTCCTTTGTAAAGGTCAAGTTATAAACGGCTGAGGCATTTCTGGTGCGATAAATTGGCTTTGGTGTATGGAACTGGGTACTGGCCCAGCTCTGCCATTGAGACTGGATATCCCACTACATATCCTGATGGCAGAAGAGGAGCAAAAGGGAATTAGTAACATTGAACAATAGCCATGTACCAGGAAACACTAACTGCTTAACATACATTTCATGAACCCCTTCAAGCCTTCATTTTCTCAGTCATGAAATGGCACCACAATTCTTTCTTTTGGCATTAGGAATCAAACTCAGGATCCTGTACTTGCCAGGTAGGCACTTGTGCCACTAAGCTATCTCCCTGGTCCTGGAACTACAATACTGATGCGCTATGTGGACTAAGTGAAGAAATCTGCATACTGCAAATTGTCATGGAACTACAGAATACTAGCACAATGGAGATTTTTATCTAATGCACATAGTTAGGCCCAGGACTCATTTTATTGGATTTCCCCTACACTCAAGCTTCTTCATACAAAAAATGAAAACATCAGTACTATCTAATAACAGCACTATGATTTCAGGTGCCAGTGCAAGTAAACACAGTGGCCAGCAAAGCAGCTGGTACATACTGAACACTTTATTAAATATTAGCACCATTTCAAAAGACCAGATCTTCGCCACAGGTTTTATTAAAGAGCATTAGAGTTTTTCAAACATAGCGTGGAAGAAAATTACTTTAACTTGGGGTTTTCCAGACTGAAAATTTGCGTCTCATGGCCCCTGACTTTCTTAGGGAAAAACGGCAGGTGGTAATTTTGGAGCCTTGGCCGCTTCTGCCCCATCGCCGGATGAGCAGCTGAGTAGCAGGGAAGAGCTCAGATTTTCCTGAGCTGTGTGCTCAGATCAACCATGATTTAGAGTGGACAGCAACTTCTGAGGCATCGGCAGGGAAGTGGGCAATGTTGCACATAGATGCATACTCCTTGGAGGGACTTGCCATGGAAGCCACAGGAAATCTCTACTCTGACACAGAATGGATGGGCAGAGGAAACATCCATCAGTGTCAAGGGAGATCTGAAGCACCTGGCTAGTCAGGTGAAATAAAATAAATTATTTAGTGGTCTCAGAATCAGCCGCTCACTGGATGTTCATAAGGGATGTACTGTCACTGCCCTAGAATCTGTGGCAGAAAGAAGGAAAGACATTCTGAAATCCCATGTGCAGACATTTGTCACTGTTGTGAGAATGAAGGGGGGTTGTCTTGAGCTTTGTAAGGAGGGAGAGACTCTGACACTGTGTACCTGCCTGAATCCACATGGGAAACTAGCTTATTCACTTCATGACACATTACTCACCATGGTTTTCTGGTGGTCACGAAATTCACTGGGTCTAATTAATGAAATTTTTATTTTGAATGCTAAAAAATGAACTGAGATTCTTAAACACATGCAACACCAGCTGTTTATAAGCTCCCCAGAGCCTAACTGTCCACTAGAGGGCACCATTTCTGTCATTAGAAATAGAGGGGCCTGGGACCTGGATCAGCCTCACTTAAGAGAACTTGGGAGATACTCCTCCATCACTGACATCATGGCTTTTCTTTTTTTTGGCAGAACCAGGGATTGAACTCAGGCCCTCGTACTTGCCAGGGGAGCACTTATTCTAGTGAGCCATCTCCCCGGCCCTGACATCATGGCTTTCTACTGGACTTGTCTCCATAATGGCCATACTGAATCTGGGTCACTAGGTTCAATACCTATAAAAGGAGGAGATGGCAGGAATACTGTCATTTTTGAGTCTGGATCACAGTACAAGATGCAGACATGATATCTTGTCTAAACACTATTAGTTTAAAACTTTCTTCTCATTAAAAAGTTGAGAAGGACTTTTTTTTTTTTGGCTGGCTCAGCCTGCCTTAAGGGTGGATCTGGTAAGAGAAAGGAAGGAAGGAAGGAAGGAAGAAAGGAAGGAAGGGAGGAAGGGAAGAAGGGAGGGAGGGAGGGAGGGAGGGAGGGAAGGAGAGAGAGAGGTGGGCTGGGATATACTGGGGTATAGCTTAGTGGAAGGCCCTGGAATCAATCATCTGTAAAGTGGGGGAGGGGTGTTGGGGGGAAGAGGAAGAGTGCCAGAAGCAAGATGAATGATGATGAAAACAGGAATAATATTAAGATAAGCTACCACTCAAAATCCACTTCTATGGCTGGGCATTTTCTTACTACAGTATTTTAAAAGGTAAACAAACACTATGATCATTATTCTGTAAATGGCAAAACACTGCAGGTAAATGTAAAGCTGGGATTTGAACTCAGTGCTGACTGACTCCAAAGCCTGACTTCTCCTAGGCCCTTTTTTCTTTATATTAATTTTATTGAGAAAGAAGTAGCAATGAGACAGTTTCAAAACAAGTTAGTAGGACAGTTATAATAATTAATATAACGCATATTGTTGTCTTTGTAGTAATTATTCATAGTATAAGATGCAGACATGATATCTTGTCTAAACACTATCAGTTTAAAACTTTCTTCTCATTAAAAAGTTGAGAAGGATTTTTTTGGCTGGCTCAGCCTACCTTAAGAGTGGGTCTGGAAAGGCGGGTAGAGATGAGGTTTGAACCACAGTATCCTGCCCCTCCTAGGCTCTTGGGGACTTATTACTTAGAATGAAAATAGACTCGTAAATTAAAGTATGTTTTTTTTTTTCAAGATTGTGTATTCAAAAAAAGTGGGGAGAAAACCAGGGCTTCAGTTATCACTGCTGGGCAGGCACTACTTTTCACATTGTGAAACAAGTGATTTGCTAATTATGCTCACATGACTATGTCCCTGCCTGGGACCCTGTCTTGGTCCTAGTCAGGCTACCCACTGGACTCCCAGTGATGAGGCCTGATCAGGACAAAGAAGACCCCTTGCTTCTGGGTGTGTACTGTATAGCCAAGCACAAACTGGGTGTCTAAACTCCGAGCAGCATGCTTATTTTAATAAACTTTTAACTTGGAATACATAGAAAGAATAAAAATCAAGAAGAGTATATCATGACTTTCCCACAAGGTCTATAAGACCAGCACTCAGATCAAGAAAGAAACAGATCTTTAACAGCTTCCTCCAGCATGGGTGCCTCTCTCCTGCTAGGATGCCTGCTAGCAACACTCCTTACATATGGTTATGCCTGTGCTGATATATATAATTTCTGTAGCTCTGGGGCCTGAACCCAATGCCTATGAATGTCACACTAATGCTCTACCATCTACCTTCACCTCTAATCCTAGCGATTAATTTTTTTTACATAGTCGTGTTATTCTTTGTATTTCTATGAGAGACATCAGGAAAAACATCCCCAGAGTGAAAGCACTGATCAACTTCATGCATTAAGAATTAACATTAAGCCAGGCATGCTGGCGCAGGCCTGTAATCCCAGAACTTGGGAGGCTGAGCAGGAGGATTGTTGTGAGTTCAAGACCAGCTTGAGCTACAAAGTGAGCTTAAGGCCATCCTGAACTGCATAGTGAGACCCTGTCTCAAAAAGACATTAAAAAAAAAAAAAAAAAAAAAAAAAGAATTAATATTAAACAAGTAGTCTTATCATTTTAGACATACAGAGACTTTTTTTGTGAAAAGAAACAAGCACAGAAGGGAAAAGGTAGGTTCTGTGTTTCAGTTACTGATTCATCTATTGATCCTGTTGAAATGACCGTTTCCAGGCAGCCGTGGTGTGGGCCTGCGCATGTGTCTGTGCTGTGCTGGGGATGGAACCCAGGGCCTGTGCAGACTACATACTGCACCATCTGTGGCCTATTATGGGGCTACACCCCAGCCCAGCAGCTGCAGTTTACCAGGTACTTGCTGCATGCCAGGCACCTATCCAAGTACTTCACATGTGCTATGACATTTCCTCCCCATAATTACCTTATGAGATTGAGACATTATTTTTATTTTAAAGATGAGGAAATTGGGGCTCTGAATTATCTGCTGTGGTGATCTAGCCGACAAATCAGCCAGATTTGAACCCAGGCTCCTGACTGCTGAATCTGTCCTCTCAACTAACAGCTTTTTTCTCTCTACCAACTGCCAGGCTAGAGCCAGCAGCAATCTTCAGAAGCTGGCATTATTGATATCCTCATGCAAATAGGACAGAATCAAGGCTCACAAAGATAAAAGACTCTGCTTGAGGATACGTGGCTAGTTACGGACAGGGCACAGTTTACACTAGTTGAGGTTCATTTGCCCATTTCTATATACTAAACCCACTGCTGCAAGTTCCTGTCAGTCACACTAACAGTACTTGAGGAATTTTCTGAGGCATTGTACACATTAGATTTAGACTAATGCCAATACCAGAAAAGGCTTTACTACAGGATACAAAGCATTTGTGAGGAGAACTAGTGAGCCCTGGATCATTCAATGATCCTCCTTTATGCCAGAGGCAAATAAGACCTAGTAAGTGGTTGCTGAGCCAGGGTCCAGTTCAGCTCTTTGACTGAGCCTGGCTCCCTCCCTGCTCCTCCTGTCCCATCCCACATGACTACCTTTGCCAGGGAGCAGGGGACTCCAGGAAGAGGACACGAACTCTGTCTAGGCCACCGCCATCAGCCTTTGTGTGAGCTGGGCCCAGGACTGCTTCTGTCAGATGGGGACAGTACAACTTTTAGGTAGCTAAGGAGTGTGCATAGAGCACCTGGCACAGAGACTACCACACAGCAGTTGCCATGATGACAATGATATTAATATTACGTTAACCACCATGGCACTTTTTCTATCCAGTTGGAACAAATTAACCTCAAGTATTAGTTACTAATAAGGTCAGTTCCAGGTTATCTAGTGAGGTTCCTCTGAGATTCTTAGGCAGCTTCTTGAAGGAATCAGCATGTGTGCCCTGGGAGGGCAGGGCAGGCAGCAGCACAGTACACAGCAGTACCCATGCGGGGTGGCCAATGAGGAGGGAACTACAGGAGGGGAAGCATCACAGAGCACCACAGTAGTAGTCTGAAGAGAGGCTCATATTGGTTCTTTTCCCATTCTTCTGCTTTATAACCAAGAAGACAAGACGGAACACTCAGGTGGGGAAAAAGATGTACTCTAAATTTCATTGTTTAAACAGATTCCCAGGAAACAGATTACTGTCAGTCTTTCCGGTCACATGGAAGTGGTTTGCTGTTCTTTCCTAGTTTCTGTTCTGACTAATAATAGACAGGGTTTGGTTTGTCGCCTGCTCATGCACTCACCTAACTGCACGTCGGTTGTGAATCGGAGTCTGTGGATCATGCTGACTTTGAATGACTTGTAATGATGGCTGCTGAGCATATCCTGTACCGTAGCTATGTCAATTTGCGAATCCTCCTCAAAAACTCCATCTGCCCTTGAACCTGGGGAGGAAATAAGCACTTTAACACATAAAGATACATGAGGCTTGGCAAGTGGTGTCTGCTTAAAATGCTTTGGGATAAATTAAAATAATATAGGCTATTTAATTTGGAGAAGAAAAGGCTGAGCGATGACTTAATAATGCCATTCCAGTAAACAGAGAACAGTAACATATTAATCATTCAACAATTAATCCCACAAACACTGCCTATTCTGTGGCAGGCCCTTGGCTGGGCAGTAGGGAGAGAAGGACAGAAAAGTCCCTGCTTGCTCTCAGCAATGAGCTGTCTCCAGAAGGGTCACACTTGATTTTCTAAATGTGATTTTCCTGACCACATAAGTGGTCAGGAAGAAGCCCTGTACAGCACACCACCTATTCAGGAGTTTCTCAGGTGCCCCACAAACTCCCCTGGTCAGTGTGTGTGAGCCTGCTGGCCCTTAGATGTTTGAAAATCACCTTACAGGCCTCCTATTCACAGATTCCCTCTGCAATCCAGCCACAAGACCTTATGATTCATCACTGCAAAGGTTCAGTCACTCATTCACTCATCAAATGCAAAGTGAGAGCCTTGTACATGCTAGACACCCTACCACGTGACATGGGAGATGAGCGGGAAGAGTGGTGCATGCTCACAGACCTCCCCTGGCTCCCCAGGGCTTCCTGAATGCAGCACACTTTCCCCCAGCCTCTCCTTTCCCCTCTGAGGCTTTGCACAGCTAAGTCACATGGCCAAGCTTATAATAAGTGAAGGCAAACTATCTCTTGGTTCCCAGAGTCTGCCCTGTGGTCTTCTGAAGGTGGAACTGCTGGTGTCATCTGGGTGAGGGAGCACCTGCTTAGGAGAACCCAACCACAGTAGGGGGCCCTGTTTTGTGTTGAGCATGAAGGACAGCTCCTCAGGGTGGGAGGGGGTGAAAAATGAGAACTGGGCATCAAATTGGCAAATTCTGTTACATCACAGATAGTCTGACAACTACACATATTTCTCACAGTCCGAGGGCAAAAGTTTTCCAAAATTGTTCTCTTGAGCTGGCAGTGTAGCTTAGTGGCAGAGCAATTGTCTAGCTTGTGCAAGCCCTGGTTTCAATCCTGACAACACATGGACACAAACATATGGAAACTGATTCCTGATATTTTCATTCTGAATGTATGTATTAGAAAATTTGTATTCTGTTTCCAAACACTGTACTGATTTCTATCTCGGACAATTTTAGCAGCTCAATAAGGCTTTCCCTTTGGTAAGGAAGTGGGATGCCTCTAACAGAGTCTCATCTGACAGCATCTTGTCATGCTGTTCTCTCTGCTTGGGTCACCCTTTTCTCCATCTCAGACCCTCCTGATAACCTCCCTATTTCTCCTGAAGAGCTCAGCTCCAGTGATAGCCCAGGGCATCCTTCCTGACCTGAGCCCACAGGTGTGGTTCAGCTCTTTCTGCACTGCACCCGGCATCTCCTCTCAGAATACTCAGCATAGACAGTAACTATCTGTCTCTGCCACCAGACTGAAAACCCTCAAAGGGTGGGCAAAGAGACTGCTTCAGTTACTACTGTAGCCTAGACCCGGAACAGAAAGCAACAGCTCAATAAGGTGTACTGGGAGGATAGGAGGTGTCATCGCCACAGGATGGTGAGAATCAAGGAAGCTGAGTGACTTAAGCAACATGACACTGCTGGGACACAGTGAGGTTGTGCTTCATGCCTGAAAAGGCCACTGGTAAATCCATTTCTTTTTTGGCAACATGTGTGATTTGGGGCAGAGGTGCCATGATCACAGTCACTGCTGTCTTATGAGTAAAGTGCACACTTGAAGGAAGAGGCTGGAAAGAAGTTAGAATTCAGAACCATTATTCACTTTCTCCAACCTATATATTTTTTTGAAATGTACCTCCTAAAATATTTACTTCTATGTTAGAGAATTTTTATATATGAAAATTATAGGGAGTTTTAGTAAAATATTAAAATCTCTTAATGCTCTACAAGTCAGTTAAAAATCACCTTTTTTTTGAATAATGTCATTATTAGATATAGCTTAGCTATGAGCTCCAGACGTCTGTTTTCTTTACTAATTAGTATTTAATAAAAAAAAATATTGCAGGTATTTGATTTGGAAAGAGGTAACAGCTCATTATGCTAAAATGCCAATTACTACAAAAAAAATTCCACACTTAAGATTTTTACATTTTATGATGTTGGATTAAAACCAATTCAAAAATTACTATAACGTGACATATAATTTTTTACTGAGCAATTTCAATGCCAGCTGCTAATAAAGCATCTTAGCTGTAAATGATAATTCAGATGCTTTTAGATAAAGTGGTGCATAAATATGGCTAGAAATTGATTTAGCTTCTTACAGAAGCTACTGAAGAATGACATACTTTGTTTAATACACCAGCTAATGTAGTCCTAAAAGCTCAAACAAGTGCCAGTTTTCACTCCTAAATTTGCTATGGGAGATTAATGAAAACTTTATATTTTGCTGAAATGTTAATAATGGGCAGATGAGATGATAGGATTTTAGTAGAGGTCTTAAAGCTATGGAATAACCAGCAAGGCCTGTCAATTTCCTTGTATTAATTTTGTTCAGGACTTATATAGCTGGAGCTGGCTCAACACACTAATGCTTCATGCATTGACCTTCTACTCTCTGCCAGCGTAAATTCATATCCCATTTGAGGATTTAAGTCCCCTTGATAGTTAGTGAGTTCTGAGCCTTGTTCCACTGACAAGGGGTGTGTCTGCTTTTATGATCAGAAGGGCAACAGCACCTGGGGGAGTAGGGAAGAACAGTCCTCTATCCTCTAGCTTACGTTGCACACTCCAAAGGCAGTTATCTGTTAAATGAAACACTGCTGGCCTTGGAGGTCCAGGGCCATTTCTTGAAGTAGGCCCAGGGGTACAACTGCCTAGAGTAGCATGTCTCTTGTTCATGTGACTTGCAATCTTGTCTCCTCATGCCAGCTGCTAGACAGGGGGAGGCACTGGTGAGGACAGGGCAGGGCTCCTGATCCTCAGGAGCTTACAAACAAAAGACAAGCCATCAAATACAAACAAAACAGTACATGGCAGAGAGAAGTACCCAACAAAAGGTGCATGCAAGAGATACTTTATCTAAAAACAAATACTTAAAAGCAAAGTATTACATCAAAAGCATGCTTTTGAACCAGAAAAGTTCTATGATTTGTATATACACTGCTTGTATGCTTCTGAAAAGGGTGAATCCAGCCACACATGAAAGATGCTTGGTACTGTACCATTAGCATATTAAAATTACTGTACTATGAACTTCAAGCTAAAAAGTCTACTTCTATTCAACAGAAGACATTTTTATCTTCTCAAAGTGAAAAGCAGAGAAAGCCAGAATGCCTTAAAAATAAACATACAAAAAACCCCTCACTCTCTGGACTATTAATTTAACTGAAATATAACCCTTTGGTATTTTGTTAAATTAGCAATTAAAAAGGTCACAAGCAATTAAATGAAACAAAAGCCATACTGTGTTCATCTACATTAGTGCTGAACTGGGTCTCCTCTTGAATGACAAGATAAATTGTAATGGTGCCTTCAAAGACTTCACAATGTATTTTGTCAAAGTCGGGAGTGTTAATGTCTCTATGTGCCACGGATTACCATAATGTGTCGTGTCAAAACTCGGGAGCTGCAATAACTCACAGTATTGTGATAGATCAAATTTTGGGGTGGGGCCTAATAGTGACTTGAGTACCAGAACTTAAATGGACTGACAACAAGGCTCTGGGAGAGTGCACATTTGCAATGCGTAAGAGGGAGGGACAAGCAGAGAACCTGAGAAAGCAGCTCAACACTCTGGAATAAGAATTCAGGAAGCGGGAAGCAAGGAGCAAAGCTGTGGCCAGGTTTGTCCATTCTTCACCAGAGACAGGTTAGGGCAGGAAAGGTATAGGGAGCAATGGGCATATTTGTATTAGGAAAAGTTTTAAATACTTCAACCAAACAATGTATTGTCACAGACCGAAGCCAGAAGCAGATGTAAACATCTAGGTGTCTTATAATTGGACATTTATAGGAATCTGCAAAAATGTAAAATAGAGCTGCTTTCCTCACTTAAAAAAAAGCAATTTCCGTAAAATCTTTTAATGAATTATTAATAAATTTTTCAATTTTAATTCTTTATAGTCCAATAAATGAGAGCTCACTGTAAGCCTCAATAATTTCCTTTGCTTTATTAGTGCTGGGGATTGAACCCAGGGCCTTGCATATGCTCCACCCCCAAGCTACACTTCTACCTCAGTAACTTTTAAGGGAATAAAGAAACCCTGACATCAAGAAGTTTGAGAACTGCTGATTTGATTGGTCGTGTTATGCCTTATTTTCTTGATGTCCACGTAAACACCCATGTGTGGGCACAAAAAGTGCAGTTACAGCTGTGTTACAACCTGACAACAAACAGAGCTGGAAAGCTTATGCACACACTCTAAGAGGAACAGGTTTGCTGTCAGCAATGAGACCAAGGCTAATTACATCAAATAATGCTCACAGCTAAATCAAAGCTCAGATGAACTCATCGGCTATTGGCAGATTTCCTGTGTTCATAGATGCAAATGGCATGGAACTGTAAAATTCATTTTACGCTTTAATGAGTCTCAGACCAAGTCTAAAAAAGCACTAATCTATATAAGTTAGCAACTTTTCTAAAATGCTCTATGCCAACTCTAGAGCTGAACTGGAAGATCAGTGGTCCTTTCTTACATCTACCACAACCCCCCATTGCAGAGTGTCCTTCAATTGGGAAAGAGTTTCAGTATCTGCCTACACATGGCAGGCGCTGTTCTGGGTCAGGAACTCGGGTGGAGGTGGATTCTGAGTTGAGGGGCCAGGTTGGGCAGAATTATGTGTAGGAATGTGTAGCGCAGGGTAGTGTGAAGGGCAGGGAAGTAGAGCTGTCTGCAGGGGTGCTTGCCTTGGCTGGAGCAGTGTATGAAGGGGAGTAGTGAAAAGTATGCTGGTGAGGCAGGGAAGAAGCTTTCCAGTGTGGTGAAAGCACTGTTGTTCAAGGAAGTGGTGCTAGAAGAATGACAAGCCATCTCTTCCTTCACTCTGCCTGTCTCAAAGGTCTCCTCCTGCCTGTACCTCCCAGAACTCACTGCTTCAGCCATACCACACTTTACTCAGGTTACATTACCTAGCCATAAAATCCTTTTCATAGAAAATGTATATACTTCAAGGTCTAGTCCAAATGGAGCCTTCCCTGACCCTGCAGCAGGAGTCTGCAGCCCTCTGTGGAAGTATCTGTAGTTTTTGTGAGGACTAGATGCTTCTTGAAGGCAGGAAAATTCTACCTTCCACTGCATACCATCCATCACACAGTGGATGTTCGATAAACGCTACCAGTGGATAAATGAAGTTTCATATACAGTAAACTTTGATGTAATGAAGTTTTATGTTACCCAACAAAGTACCTGAGGTTTATACACCATCTCTCGTATTAACCTTGGCTAACAGACCTGAACACATCATTCAGGCTCTTCCACAGAGTGCATTGCGGGCAGGGCTTCCACCTCAAAAGCAGCTAGAATATCATGATCAGCACTTTAAATATATTATTTCATTTAATGTCTGCAGTGCATTTTTTTGGCTGGACAGTACACTATACAAGTGAGGGAAATAAAAAAGATGCTTAAGATGTCACCCTACTAACTATAGTACCTAACCAGTACAAACAGAAGCCAGGAACTGAACCTAGGTCTCCGTAATTCTAAAACTGTGCCCTTAACCCCATAGAATCTCCTTATGGATAAGTGTTCCTTTAAAGGTCTGAACATGTACCTCATGGTCATTAATAGTATCTAAGAACACAATCATGCCTGGCCTTCAGAACAAAGAAATCAGGATAAAGCCTAACTGTCTCACTCTTTCACTAAGACTCAAAACTGGATACATAAATGAGTCACAGAGAAAAACTCTTCCTTAGCTCTGCATCTATCACACTTTTTTTCCAGAGGCCATTTAAATCCCCAAAGTCTCATAAGCCCAAAGCTTCTCTTCTATTAAACACTTCCCTTCAGCTACTAGTCATTTTTGCTGGTCTCTAAAAAACGATCAATAGGTGATATACTGTAACACACACACTCGTCCACAGTAATCTCTTTAATGCCATCAGGATCACACAGCAGGATATATCCTTCACTAGAACCTGCGAGGCTACAACTAGGGCAGGGATCCTTGCTGTCACAGTGCTTAATTGATTAAACTCTTGGAGCCAGAGCCAGCCAGGCTGGGGGACTTTCCACATGGAGATTGCAGACCTCCCTCAATAAATCAAGGTAATCTTGCTTTGTGAAGTGATCAGAAGGCAACAGTTTCAGGTTTGTAGGATTCCTAAGAAGAGCAGATTATGGACAGGGCCCTCTGAGGCCCTGCATGCTAGGTTCTCTGGTCCCTCATGCTCATCCTTCAGGATCACCTCTACCCTGTGCTCGTTTTGCTATAGTACATTCATCCCAGTGTGTGCCAGGCACCTTTCCAACGAGCAGTTCCCTGGCTTAAAATATTCTCCTCTTACTCTTTCACTCTATTCTTCCATCCTCAAGGAAGGCTTTATCCACTACTCTTACCAGCTCTGGGCCCCAGTTACCCACTCTTTGTCTCTGTGGCACCACTACAACTGTGGGTTCATGGTTTTCTCCCCCTCTCAGCACCAACATAGTTCGTGGTCCTGAGCATGGCAACAATGTTAATGGTGAGGGAACCCAACTGTGAATCCAAATCCCCTTTAGAGGATGGAGTTGACCCATTAAGGGGCCAGGCCCACGGTTCATTATAGGTTTGCTCTGCAGTCAGCTGCTCTTCTTCCAGTGTGATTTTGTTCCTGTTCAGAATATAGGAAAAGATACATGGTCTTCTAAGGAACCTGGTCCGTTTGACAATTTACATGGCAAAATACCTAAGAGCTGTAACATCTGACCAACACTGAGGTGTGTCTCTCCTGACTCCGCAGTCATGGATTGCACAAATGCTGGCAGAATCCTACCTCCCATCCTGTCACTGCAGAAATGTCACCTGATGCATCACCAAACCATTAGACAGGGCTGCAGGGCAGAGTCTGGGGCCAGGAGCCTTTTGGAGGAATGCAAATTTTCCTGCCCTCACTTAGAGCCCAGACAGGGTTTGTGTCTCGTCAAACATGTTTCCTTACTGCTCTAATGTACCAGTGTATCGCTTAATGAAAGTTCTTAATTGTAATTCAATTAATTACATACACAGAGTCCCCAATTACATTTTCCAATAAGACACTGGCTGTGGTACAGGTCTAAATGCACTTAACCAATTTTAATATATTAAGACCAATTTCCCCTGAATACTAATTACTACCTAATGATAAAATGAAAAGGGGGGGACCTTTTAAGAAAGGGGGAGAGTGAATAATGCAATTCATGTAGAAGTTCTCAGTCCATACAGCACAGTGCAGACACTCGCTGCTGAAGGTGTGGACAGGATGCATGTTTTTCTTGTACATGACAGCACAGATTTTTGCCCCCTTTATTAGCCACGTTAGCCCAAAGGGACCTGAGGGAAGCCTATGAGATGGAGGGAAGAGAGGAGTAACAGAGGAGGAAGGCCAGGCTCTGACAGGCTCACAGGCTCTGACCAGCTGTGTTGTCTATGTCAGCTGGCCCATGTCTCAGGCACAGATACCTGGGAAGAGCTAGCCCTTGGACAGTGCATTACAGTCTGTGATGTGCTTTTACATTCTCACTGACTTCCTTCAACTGCTTCCTCCTCACAGCAGCCCTACAAGGTAGGGATTACCACATTATATCTCACAGGTGGAGAAGTAAGCCTCACAGAAGGGATCACTCAAGGTGTCAGTGGCACCAGACATCTCACTTTGCTCCTATACCCACTGCTCACCAGCTCATGTTAACTAGAGAACTAGAGGTGAAGCATTCGGAGATAGCATTTGTTCTGTTTTGATTCCCTTAGCATGAAGGGAGCTGTTACACAGTATCAATGTGAAAAGAAATCCCTCACTCATACTGAAAATTCCTTATAGTACACCTACCCTGAGGCTGTGTAACTGGCTTCCAGCAAAAGCTCAATCTAAGACATGCATGTAAATATCAAAGTCATTTCTATTTGTTCATTTGCATGATCATGTTTTCTTTCGTATCTGACAAGGGCTGTGGTAATATAAGAGGGTTAAGGCCCTGGTATTCGAGTCACATGACAAAATTAGACAGATCAGCAATTTGTCTCCAGGTCTGGCATGGAGCACACACAGGAGGAGGAACTGGCCTGTATATGAACAAGGATCACAAAAAGGTTCTGGAAACACACCAAGATATGCAGAAACATTCTCTCCATTCTCCTATACTGCTTTTTCTCTAGGAGTGGTGTTTTTTGGGAAGGGGTCCTAATACCACACCACAAAACCACCTCTGCATACAGAAGTGCTTGCCCAGACATCGAATTTTCTTTAGAAGCCATCATGTATTTGGCCTGGAGCCCCAGTGAGATGCTTGGTAACAGTTGGGGCAGAGGAGGCTCATTCCTTCAAGGGAGTGAGTCAGGTCTGGTCATACATGGGGATATGGGTAGCCTTTGTCCCTGATTAGGGAGGTCAGTTGAGTGTGACAGTGAAGAAGACAAATCCATGTCACAGAATTAGGGATTAGAAAGGAGTAGAAGAGGGAGCCTGAGACCAGAGGTGGCAGCCAGGAAGTCTGGGAAGGCTTTTAGGAGCTGCTGCTACTTTCCTGGGCCTTCAGGTGCCACTAAAGGCAGTGGATGAGGCTCTCAGACTGCAACTCAGGATGATCCTCCCCAGCACGACCTATCTGGGGGACTACTCACTCTTTTTTTTTTCTACCCACTCTTCCTTGGTCCACCCTTAAGGTAGGGAAATTAAGATGTGAGGCACTGAAATTATGGAAGGTCTAGATCAAAAGAGGTTGTTTAAGGAGCACCAATGTTCTCTCTATAGCAACTGCTCTTTAGTAAATAAAGCAATTAGATTCACTTTCTCACTAGATCTATTGGACAAAGACACACGTTCCAGGGTCTTTATTACTATGAATGTGACACTGGAAAATCTTCTCACCCCTCTGAGCCACAGCCTGTCTGCTATACAGATGACGACCATACTAGCTTAGCATTTACCACAACAGTGCCCATCTCATCTAATAGTCACAAAATCTTTGTGAAAGAGATTCAACATTCTCCATTTACACAGGATGTGGATCCTCAGAACAGTCACACGATCTACCCAGTGTTAGCAGCTGCAAGTGGTTCTGGTTCATTGAGGATCAGCCCCGAGTCTCATAACTGCTTTAGACACTATGCTGAATCACTGGAGCTAAAGCTTAGCTATAACCGAGATTTAAAGGCTTCTTTGGCTAAAAGCATCAACTCTTTACTTGGGCCTGCAGGTGTCTCCTTTGCTACCTTAAAATTGGGGTAAAATGCTCACTGATGATTTAAAGTGCCTATCTAAAAACTAGTAATACAAAGTTGATTAGCTCTAAGTTTATCTGTTTTTGTTCTCCCTCAAGGCTAAAGATACCAGGACAGAGAAGTAACTAAGACATCTTTTAAGATTCCAGAACAGTACTAGGTGTGCTCGTGCACACCTACAATCTCAGTGCCCAGGAGGCTCAGTCAGGAGGATTGTAGGGAGTTCAAGGGCAGCATGAACTTCATAGTGAGACCTTGTCTCAAAAAATAAAATAAAATAAAATAACTAAAAAATCCAGTGAGTCTTGCACATGGATTACCCCATGATTTGAATTAATGCCCCCCAACTGGAAAAATCATCTCATGATGGGAAGTGAACTGCCCAAGGAAGGCCAGCACAACCCACTGAATCAGACTGAGAAAATAACCAGAGACCACAGTGCGATGAAATTGCTTGACCATTCATATTTTTTACCCCTGATTTTTGTCCTTGTGTATATGATCTTGAAGTTCTTGCCAATGCCCTGAAGACAGGGATGCAGTGTGGCCACAATGAATAAAATCCCTTTCTTGCTTCAATATCACTCTTCTCTTTGATTGGATCTTTGAGGGAGCAGATGTCCTAACTTGGTCTGTAGGATCCCCCAGAATAAGGCTTTTGGCCTAGAACTCCCACAATACAGTGGGTGACAAAATAGGAAGACAGGATATTTGACTCTTCATAGATGTACCATGAAACTGGTTTAATCTTAGGCCTATTTTGGCTCTAGTGTTGGGAAATTGCAGCTTTTCTCTCAGTTATGGAAAGAATAAATTGGTTCTTTTTTGGATGGGCTATGCACATATGATCAGTAGGAAAGGTCACCAAGAACACTTGGCAGAAATGAGAATTGAGACTCAGTTTGGTGCCAGGATTTATACAGAAGCTTGGACAAGAATGGAAGTCTTATGACATTACATCCTCTCCATAATGTACTCATTGCTTCTTTCTGGTCTGATTCCAGCTTCGAGAAGATAGTTGGCTAAAGGATGCAGTAGATTATCAGATGAGAATCCAAACTGGAAAGCTCAAGGACTCTGGCTTGTCATTTTCTTATTTAGGCCAGGATCCAAGCACAAATGTTAGCTCTCAGTCCCTAGGAAGAAACTCTTGTCATATCAGCTTCATTTGCAAGCTTTTCTCTCACAGCATATGAAAATAATTGTCACTAACATTCTGAGGCTGAAAATTTAGGTTATCAACAAGCTTAGAGTGGGCTTTAGAATCAGATAGCTGACTTAGAATTTGGTCCCATCACTTACTGGCTGGCAACTTTGGGCAAGACGCAACCTTTCTTCACAAGAAATATGACTTACAGGGTAGTTGTAAGAATTGTCAGAGAAAGCATTTGCAAAATGTTTAGCATAGGCATTATAAAAGAAGGCCTGAATAAATAGATTTTAAAACACCCTTTGATGTGACTTGATATAAACATATGGTCCATTTGCTTTAGAAGAAAAATTGAAACGCTTTTATCCATTCATGTAGTCTTCTCTTTTTTCATATTTTTATCTTCTGAAACACTCTTGCTCTGTACTTCATGTTGGTCACTATGTAACCCAGGCTCAAGCTTGAGATTCCCCTGCCTCAGCCTTAAAATAACTTGTGTTATAGGTGTGTGCCACTATGCCCAGCTATAATCTTTTTCAGTGTGCCATGGGGGTGGGACCAGCACAGCATGCCAGGGATCGAACCTCTGGGCCCTGCATCTGCCTAAGCTGGTGCTTTAATCTGCTGAGTTATCTTGCCGGCCCTTAGTCTTTTCAGTTGAGTGGTTTTTATTTATAAAGTATATATCCATTCTGGGACACTGACACACATTTGGAAAGTACTGTTCTCTTATATTCTCTGGTCCCACGACACAGGCTTACAGGTCCCCCACTCCACCACCCTTCCCTTCCCTTCTGGATCAGCTCTATTCCTCTCCTATCTCAGAGGGCTCTGGGAGTTGTGACTGTGCCCACAGACCTTCATGACTGTGCCGATGTGCCCTGTCAGCCACAGAACGCTGCTCTTTCATTATTTATTAATTTCAGCTTACATTTTCTGAGTATTTATTATATACCAGGTTCTTGGAGCTTTAGAATTAAAATTTACTGAATCCACCAAGAACCTTGTGGGGGCAGATGAACTCCCCAACAGAGGTTAACTAAAGTGTCTGTGGCCACAGAGCTAAGCAGCCTGGTCAGGCGTGAGCCTGCAGCCAGCTCTGCAGCAGCCTCTCACACGGCACCCAGCACAGGGCCACAGTGTTGCCTGATTATGAAACCACTCTGCGGACAATGCACCTGTCCTGATCAAACACACCAGGAGAAGTAACAACACTAGTATTTTAAAATACTTTCCTGGGGCTGGGAATATAGCTCAGTAGCATGGCACCCGCCTGCTAAATGTTCATTCGTAAGTTCAATTTCTGATAAGCAAAAACAAAACCAAAACAAAACAAAAAAACCCAAAAAATCTTTGTATGACAGTATTTTTTTTTTTTTTTTTTTTTTTTTTTTTTTTTTTTAACAATTTAGGGCTGGAAATATAGCTCAGTAGAATAAGTGCTTGCTTAGAAAGCACAAGGTCCTGAGTTCAATCCCTGGTTCTGCCAAAAAACAAACAAAAAACAGAGACAACTTATTTCCAGTTTGTAAACTAGTTAGAATAGTCCATTGATTCATGACCACTGCCTGCCTTTCATGAACTGATTTTGGTTCGCAGAGTGCAAGACGTGGAAACATCTTATAGATCCTTCGAAAGACAGATGCTGAGGCCCTCAGAGGTCACACAACTAAATGAACACTGCTCGTGCTTAGAGATGGAGCAATTGTTCAAGCCTAGATTTTAAAGCTTTATCCACCAGTCCTGTGGCTTCTGTTTCCTAACGTGAGAGCTGGCCCTTATTGTAGAAGCAAAAACAAAACTAACCTAAAATCACAATAGACTGCTGAATATTGTGCAGCAGTTAAAAAGGATTTGGTGAATTTAAATGTACAACAGTATGCAATTCATATGGAATAATATCTATACTATACTGTTAACATGTTAAGGGGAAATAGAGAAGTTTACTATCATGTGTTTTTTAAAAAGGGGAGCTACAAACGTGTGTGTGTGTGTGTGTGTGTGTGTGTGTGTGTGTGTGTCTGCTAACATATGTGCCAGAGATCCCTGGAACGGTATTGAAGAAAATGGCAATAATTTCTTCCTCTGGGAGGGAAAACAGAGCAGGCAGGAGGCAGGCTTCCAATAAACATACTTAATATTTCTAAATAAAAACACTATTAGCCGGGCGTGGTGGTGCATGCTTGTAATCCCAGCACTCGGGAGGGTGAGGCAGGAGGATTGTTGTGAGTTCGAGACCAGCCTGAGCTACAAAGTGAGCTTAAAGCCAGCCTGAACTGCATAGCGAGACCCTGTCTCAAAAAGACAAAAAAAAAAAAAATAAA
>PVKA01018849.1:0-43069 GCA_004027165.1 Ctenomys sociabilis
TCGCTTTTGTATCTGGCACAGGATCTCACTATGCAGCTCAGACTCGTAGTGATCCTCCTGTTTTCAGCCTCCCAAGAGCTGGGATTATAGGTGTGCACCACCATGTCCAGTCTCAGTTGCCATCTGAGCACACCCTGGGGTGGGGCCAGCATGGCAGGCCAGGAAATGGAACACCTGGCCCCTGCATGTGCTTGCATGTGCTTTAATCCACTAACTATTTGGCTGGTCCTCTGTTGGTTCACTTTTATCATGGACTCTTCAATTGTCCCTTGGCTTATTAATTTTATAGCCAGAACTTCTTTCATCTGGCCTCCCCATGGCATCTGAGGTCTGCCTGTTCCTCATTGTAATACGATCTTGCATTTCTTAACTGAGAGGAGTTGATTTTAGAGAACTATACCTTAGCTTCTCTGTAGCTGTGACATAATCTAGAGATGAGAGAACTAAACTTTACTTCTAAGACATCTCCATTGACTAATGCCACCCTGACCCAGTCACCTAGGCTTCCTATGTCACAGTTCTGTTCTCTGTAACACAGAGAAATTGACCAAGTTTCAGGCTGGTAGACCTGGATGGCTTTGTGACTAATGACTAAGAAACTGCATTCATCAAATGCTTATCTGTGTGCCCTGCTGCCATTACAGGGCTTCTCTGCTTGGTGAGCATTTGTCAGTTCCCTCCAAGGAGACTACTTGTTTTGATTTCAGCAGTTATTTAAAACGGGGATTGCAAGTGTCACTTTTCTTGTGAAGTGAGGCGAATGGATTAGAGAGCTGTGCTGAAGGGCGTGAAAGGATGTCCCTTCCTGCACACAGCTGTGCACCTTCTCTGTGGCCACCTCTGGGAAAAGGCAGCTCAGTTCCCTTCAAAGTGTGTCTTGTGAGGTATCTGTTATCTGTGAAAGACTCTTATTTTTATTCAGATGTCAAGAATCTTGCCTTTACTACTTCGGGCTTTTCAGAAGTGAAATGAGAGGAAAGTAGCTATTTGCAAGGGAAGTTCCTGAATGATACTTCACATGGAGCGCTCATTACATGCTTCCTTAATGTAACTTCCCCCCCCTCTCTTCCAGCACCAGGGAAAAATTGGAGTTAAATTTAATGTTGGGACAGATGACATCGCCATTGAAGAGTCCAACGCAATCATCAATGATGGGAAATACCACGTAGTGCGTTTCACGAGGAGTGGTGGCAACGCCACGTTACAGGTGGACAGCTGGCCAGTGATCGAGCGCTACCCAGCAGGTAAGTGTGGGAGTTTGGACCTGGGCAAGACTTTAAGAAAAACAAGCCAGAAAACAAAGCACTGTTTTGCGTCCGCCTCACCAAATTGTGGTTTTCTGAGAAACCATCGAGTATTTTTTGGACTTTAGAGTCATGTGAATGCAATGTTGTCCTGAACTGTTCTTGCCGTCATATACAAATGGCTTTTTATAGATGAACTGGAAGGCACATGTATCGTTTGCAAAATTCAGGACATCCGTGACAGAAGAAAAATGCACACATAAAAGGCACACCATGTCGAAGCTTTTTTTACTGGATCCTTGCATTTGAACAAAGGAAAGGCTTTGTCAACAGTAACAAAGTTAAAACTTAAAACTAAAGGAAGGAATACATAATACACCTTCTGATGAGACAGAGTAAGGCTGAAATGTCCCTTTGGCAGCAGCTCAGAGCTCACACTCAGGAAAGGCAGGTGCTGAGCAGGCGGGAGGTGCGGAGGGCCTGCGGGAGCTCAGGTGCCCAAGAGCACAGCACCTGTGCACGTCAGACGCCAGCTGTGACAAGAACCTGGGAGCTCAAGCTCTTGTCCCCTTCATGCGGCTGTGGAGCTTCACAGGCTCTGGGAGGCCAGGGCTGTTTGCTCCAAGGCTGCAAAATGAGGGCCATGGCAGTTGTGGTGAAGTAAAGCTTACCTTGTTCATTGTTAATGGCTTTGCAGTCCCAGTACTGAAATGGGGAGAGGGGGAAGTGAGGAATTTCAGCCAGTGTTGCTGGCACTTGCACATATTCTCAATTAAGAAATTTTCTCATATTCTCATTTGTCTCTCTTCCCAACTATGTTTTTTTGTATAGCATACTGAGTATATAGTTGTATAAAGAAAAAACATAAATTTTGTCCTATACAATATATATAATATGTATTTAGAAATCATACATATATATATAATATGGACATATATATAATATATAATATGTATTTAGAAATTATATATATTTATCTATCTATATATAGATATATATGATTTTTAAATACATATTATATATATATGTGTGTGTGTATATCTTTAGAATTATTTGCTTCTTAGCAGACATAATATCATAAAATAATGAATGCACCACATAGCTATCCATCTTCCACAGTGCTGGCTCTCCATGATGGAGGTAAATAGTAGCACGACCTCCCCACAGCTCTTCTGATTTATGTAATTTTGCATCTTCCAGCTCCAGTTCCAAAGTCCTCTCTGAGGAAAGTGCTCGGTAAATATTTTCTGAGTTAAATGCAATAAATCTGCACTATGACAAAATTCAAAAGAAGAACAATTAATAATATGCCCTCTCTATTACACTATTAGAGGGAACATGCATTTAGTAAACATTTGCCCCATTGGTATCCGGAGAGCAGCACATTTTTGCAAATGTGTCCGTGCAGGGTTTCTGGGCCCCGCTCCAGAAAGACGAGGAAATGGCAGATCTGAAAGGAAAGTTGCTGAAATTTGCAGGCGCTGCTACGCAGCCCCTGCTGAGCATGTCCACTGCATCCATTGAAACTTTAGTATGAACGTACTTTAAAAATTAACAACTATCATTTCAGTAAAATTGTAGAAAAGTAACTTTTCTAGAATATGCAGTAATAAACCCGTGTTGGCTGAGAGCATGCCTCGCGCTGATTCCAGGCAGGACAAGGGGGTGTGCGGTGCGGGCTTGGCCCTCTGTGGGCCGGCAGCTGCGCAGAGCAGGCTGAAGGTGTGACCTGGCACCATGTTGCCATTAGCTGTGACAGCGACCCCTCGCGGGCTACCCTGATATCAACAGAGAAATTTTTTTAAATCCTCATTTAAATAGTTCCTTTATTCAGTAGCTGTGCAGCACTTCTCAGGTCCTTCCCTTCAACAGCTCTGCTCTAGAGGTTCTGAATGGTTACCACCAGGGAACTGGGGTAGACATGCTTACGTCAGTTTGGGAATTGCTGGGCTAAGGGAAGCTCAGAAATATAAATAGCTGGATTTTGTTTTGATGACTTGCACAATGCATCTTGAAATAAGAAACGCATGTAAGTTTTGGAAGCATACACTGTTCAAGTGTAGTTTACTAATGCATCCATGCATTTTTGTAAATATGTCATGGTTTTAAAATTTCCTATGTCTCACTATTTTGCTATAACTTATGTGATTAATAATGAAACTTTGCATGTAGAAAATAATATCCCCTTGTAGCACCGTCTCTGGAAAACATGCTCTCCAGTGATGTTCTGTTAGAATACTAGTGCTGGGATGGGGGCAATGTCATTTGGAGAAATACTTCTAGTTTTATGGGTTAATATTTTAGTACATGTAATTTCTCCTTGACCAATTCAGTAGAAAAATAAACATGATCTAAAATATATTTAAATATTTGAAGTTGACAGTATCATAACTGTGGGGTTAATCTTTAGAAATAGTTATTTTAGCTACAAACTTTAACATTTAGTAAAGATTCTGTACCATGACACCAAAGAGTATTTAGGCAATATTAATAAATTCAGACTGAGAAAAGTTGCAGTTATTTTGAAAGATATCAGCTAGGAAGAAAACTAAGTTTGCCAGCAAGAGAATGATGGCATGTATGAACGATTTCAATATAAACATATAAAAAGTTGCTGATCAATACGTGAAGAATTCCGAGGCGTCGTCACCATCGTCCCCCAACGCCTCTTCATCGTCTTGCCGTGAGCACCTCAGCAGCGTTCTGGACAGGAAGTGAGCCGCACAAATGGCAAACGCCACTTCCTTGTACAGTTTTGTCTGTGTCAGTGTCATAAAAGTTGAATATAAATTTTCAACTGTGTTATCTAGATTTAAGATTTTAAAACAAAACTGTCTTACGTACTGAATAAGTTCAGCAAAGTTAAGCGTATGTCTTTATAACAGCTTGTAGTATGGCTACTTTTATTTTTAAATTTTGGAGGAGTTGTTATTTATTAGAAAAGCAGCAGGTCTAGTACTTTTACAACCAAATCCTATAATCAGAGACGCAGGAACCAAAAGACTATATTTGGTTCCTTTTAAAGTGCTTGCACCGCAAAATATAGGTACTAAGGGTTGAAATTAGTAATTAAGTACAGCACTTAACCTTCCATTATGGGGCTCGGTGCTAAGTGCCTTTATATGAAGCAGTTCATCTGGTGGCAGCTCTCTACCTGTAATGAAAAACACCTACAGCATCAGCCAGTAGTATTGCCTGTAATTGTCTGGAAGGTTTTCATAAAGAAACTAATTAGTAGAAGTAGGTTTTATGCACTTTTGGAGAATATGAAATATCCTTAGTATCTAGTACTTCACACTTTAGAATAAATATTGAATTTTCTGAATAGCATACCTTGGGTCTGTCAGGCTTCGGGCACAGAGTAAAGAAAGAAGCAGTGTTCCACGAATTGTGCTAGCTGAGAAGCCATTTCTGGGCGCAGCATCAGTGAGAGCTCCGGAATATGATGCACCATGAATATCTCGATTTTCTCCTAATTACAGCTGTGAAGCAAAATTTTCTGTGTCAACAAAAATAGACCTCCTTATTCCCATAGCATTAATCCAAGAAGACTAGCACCATACTGTTTGCCCCAACTCCAGGTTACTCTAAAAACATCCCATCGCAGCTCAGAATTCACTTGGCCACTGTGAAGTCCTCCCAAGTATCTTTTAAAGCCAAACCAGCATTTTATTGCCCGATACAACCAATGTTTAAGGCATCTCTACTACCTAAAAGGAAGATTAGGGTTACTGTCTGTTTCGAGACATACTTTTACAATGTTCAAGATTAAAAATGTAACATGTAGGAAATACAGGAATTACATTGTATATCGCTAAGAAGATACCTGAGAGAAATAAGAACAAGAGAAATACCCAACAGAGTCTAAGGAATGCCATTCTGGAGTGTGTAGCACAGTAGGACCATAAAAGCACTGACTTTAATGGGGTCTCTGCAAACATGCATTCATTAAAGTGGAGTTATCAGGAAAAGGCAGAGCCAGAAAATAGCCAGGGAACTCTTGATCACTTCCAGGGTGTGAGAAACAGAGCCCAGAAATACAGAATGCAGAACGACTCAACAACAACAACAAAACAGGAGCCACATCCCTGGTTTTTACTTTGTTTTTCTCCCTCTTCTCTTTCCTTTTATCCTTAGTAACACTTCCATGTTTCTGTATCTCGCCAGAAGATGTTGAGAGATAGTTCAGCAGACGAAGTGCCTGCTTAGGCAAGGGCAGGGGCCAGGCTGCAATTGCCAGGCCACATGCTATGCCAGCTCTACCCCTGGCACACTGAACTGGTGACCTAGTCCAGGCATGGTGGCACATGCTTGTAATCCCAGCTCTGGGGAGGCTGAAACAGGAAGGTCACTAGAGTCTGACCTGCATAGTGAGACTCTGTACCAAACACATTAAAAAGAAAAAAGAACAAAAAAAGTCACATGTGAAAAGAACTAGAACTCTATGGTAGGAGCACAGAGAAATCCACTCAAAGACCTAGCTGTGGATTGCTAACTAATTTGTCTGTTGGACACACAAGAATTAAGGAAATCTAGGCTGGGGAAATAGCTCACATAAGCACTTGCCTGGCAAGCTCAGGCATCCGAATTCAATCCCAGGCTCCATTAAAAAAAAACACAAGAATAAAGGAAATTTATCCAGGTCAAATACGCTCCAAAATGCTTATTGCTATACAGAGTTTAATTACTATTAAAATTTAAAGAAGGAAGGAATTGATGGTCTGGAGGCATGTGGCAGGGAATTTGCAAGAAAGAAATAGTCCCAGGGAAGATTTTATAGTGATGGTGTAAATACTTTTTGCATAACTCCAATTTGGCTGGAAGGTCTTATAAGTATTAGCTCTAAATCTTAATTATTTTCATTACTAACACATTTCAGAGTTCAGGAAATTCAGATTGACTATTGTCCTTTTAATTTTATACATTTAGTCTGCATTAATTGATTAATTTATTTTCATATCAGCTCATTAATAATTTATTGTCCATTTAAGCATTCTTTTTTATTTAGAGTTTTCTATTTTGGTAGTGAAGTATTGATTAATTTCATGATTTGGGTTTTTTAAATTTGCAATTAACCTAATATTTATTATATGCAATATACTTAAGGACATCTTTTTTTTTTAACCATTGTAATTTGAAAGATAGAAAGACCTTCTTTATTTATCAGACAATATAACGTGGAAGTGATTCGTTCAGCAGCCGTGCTGGCTAGCAGACAAGCCAAAACTGCACTTGAGACTTGATTTCTGCCTTCCTTTATGGCCCAGAGGAAGAAGCCCAGTGGGGAAGGGTCAGGAGAGGGCACCATCATGCAGGGCACTGCACTTCCCACCCTGGGAGTTCTCAGTTATGGGACTGGCGACAACTGGAGGTTAGGTCCTGCAGGCCTGCTATTTCTGTTGAACAGCCAAATCTGTCTTAGGAGTTTTAAACAGTAACACATGAAATAAAAATAATTGTCTTGCCAAAAATTGTTTCATATTCACTAGAATTTAATCAATAAAATTAACAGGTACTGATTTCATTTTACTTGAGAAACTAGATTAACAAATTAAGTAATTCACTACAGATTATTTTGATTAAAATTAGACCATAAGTATACTTATATGTTATTCAAAAACTACATAGAATCCTCCCTCATGCTATAATTAAATATATAGATACAGAAAATGTTTGGCTAAATTTCATTTCCTTGCTATAGAGGCACAATAATAAATAAATAATTTTGTTGAGGCAACTGACAAACCATTCAAAAAATTAAAACATTCCTTAAATACATTATCAGATTCAGGTAGATTGAAACAGAAGGAATGATAATAAGTGCTTGACAAGTAGCTGATGCTTAAATAATTGAATTATTTCTACATTCTTCATTAAAATTTTATGACATTGTATTGTTTTCTGCTGTTGCTTCTCAAACAAAATGCACTGACACAGATGGTAGATATTTACTTCAATCCATAAAACTCTGGCTTCCTGTGACATACTTAAATGTTTGCAAATCTGAATTTTTCACAATAAATCCGATTACACAGTGGGAAGTCCTAGGTGAAAGAAGTGGCTAAAACTTTTGTTGCCTTCTGTGTCTTCTCCTTGTTTCGTGGTGCTCAGCTCTGCTGGGCCTCGGGGTCTGCTGAGCAGTAGATTAAGCACATCTACCCGAGGTTCTCTGCTTAGCTTCAGAGAAGCTGCCTCCCCGGGAAGCGAAAGGAGAGGCGGCGGCCAGCTCCTGCCCGTGGCTGCTTCCCCGTTGGGATGCCCTAGCGGACCTGGATCTTTGTCCATATTGGAATACTTTCCTTCTGCTGTGAGGCATGCTAGGACTTTTAAACATTCTCTCATTTAAGAAGAGCAGAAAGTTCTTTTAATGGTTTGGTAGACCTGGAGCTCATTTGGACCAGCGAGCAGAAGTAACGTAGAGATCATTCCTCCTGGTACAAAGAAAGCACAGGAACTTCTAAGAAGGCTGCCCAGTCCTAGTTTTAAAATTAAATTTTTGTCATAGTCTGTTAGTTCACATTTTAATTTCATTTTGCTGTGAATTTATGGGACTAGTTTTTATGTTCCCTCGTGCATTACTTGTCAATGAGATCTATCTGTAACTTCCATAAGTCAGTCGTGGGCTGCAGGCTCCCTGTCGGTATTCTCCCTCATAGCATTGGACCAGTTCTTATGGGGCCAAGTTAATGACTGCTTGTAAGAGAGGGCAAGTCAGAAATCTCAAGTTTGCTCCTACCAGGCAATTTCCTTCTCTTTTCAAACCACACATGATCTTCACCATAAAGTACAAATGTATTATTCAATATTTATTCTTGACAGGAGTGACATAATCTGTAATACTAGTTCCTTCAGATACGTGCTGAGTCTCTACAATTTGGATACTACCCTGAATGCTGCAGAAACAGAGCCAGACCTCTTGTCTTTGTATTTCCTTTGCTCCTCGTGCTTCTTGATTTAGTTCATTTTGCATCTTAGCCAAGTGGGACAGTAATGTAACACCATCCAAAACCAAGAATGCTCAGGAACCCAGAGTTCCCCCGAAGCTAAATTTAACTCCATCCCAATGAAATAGCTAATGTGCTTAGCAACATTTGGTGCACAGAGATTTGTCCCATTTTGTATTTTCCATGGGCCTTTCCTGGACAGTTCTTACTTAGAAACAACAAATATATGGCTGGGGAGATGGCTCAGTGGAATAAGTGCTTCCCTGACAAGTACAAGGGCCTGAGTTCAATCTCCTGTTCTGCAAAAAAAAAAAAAAGAAAGAAAGAAAAAAAAAACTATAAATATATATTGCTGATCATGACTGTATTCAAGGAAGTTTGCTAAATAGGTTACCTGTCATTATCTCCAGCTTGCTTATTGTCATTTCTAACATCCATGTGGCTTAGCAATTTAAATTGATAGCATAATGAAGAGATGTACTGATCCCACTCCTGAAGAACTCACCTTAAAAAGAGAATAGAATTACCATGATTTTGCATAAGATTAGGTAAAGTAACTGACTGGGACTGGGTTAAAAGGATAATCAGGTTAGTGCATCCATCTACTGGTTAAGAATAAAGAATTGATCATGTCGACATAAAAAACTGTCATCACAAGTATGAAATTTGGTTTTTAGAAAATGAAATGAAAAGAGCTGTAAGAATAGCTGAAGATTAAAGGCCAGGGGAATTATACTTTTAATAAAATTAGAGTTTCAGAAACTTCAAATGCCTTTTCCAAGTACTGTATTTGGTGTTTCTCATAAGATGTCTAGTTGTGTAACTGTCCTTTTGCAGCCCAATTATTATCTAGAAGCATCTCGCATGCATCTTGTAGTTTATAATTACCTGAGTATAATGGAGGGTAAGTCACATTCCCGGTACAGCCACAGGCCCTTCTCAGTCGTCTCTCAAACACTCTGACCCCACATTTTCTCAAGAGCTTTTTATGAAATTGCCCAGGAATATTTATATATATTTTTTTATGGACAACATGCATATTTTTGTGTATGAGTAAGCAATTTTAAAACTCTACTCTTTGATGTTTTTCCCCTCTCAGCTTTTAATGTCATCTGAATGCCAGCCATAAGCCAGCCTGTGCTTCTAGGCTGCGTTACTTCTCTGTCGTCTAATATTTTTTAGTCATATAAGCTTGAAGTAGGTAGGCATTAGATGCCATTTTACTTCAATAATCAATGACAGTGTGGTCAAGTGGTAGCACAGGAAAAAACTTAAAATTTGATCCTTATGGTATCCAAACATTACATAGGGTAGTCCTTCGGTGTTGGACTTTCTCTGATGAACTTTTCTTAATTCCTTTGAATTTCTGCCACACTATTACTCTAATAAAGTAGGATATCCCATCTTTAGAAAATAGAGTATACATATATTTGAACTTCTGTTAAATTATGCATATGTTTTGTAAGGGGTGTGGTTCACCATACTTAGGTTCATTTATCTAAGAATCAAAACCTCTGTTGTAGCCTGGGGTGATGGCATGTGCCTGTAATCCCAGCACGTGGGAAGCTGAGACTACAGGGTTGTGGGGATTAGAGGTCAGCCTCAACTACCTAGGGAGACCCTATCTCAAAAACAAACAAACAAATAAACTAGCACCTCTGTTCTGTGTAATCTTTTAGCCAGTTAATATTTTAGAAGAAAAAATGAAATTTCATTCCAATGAAAGGCAGGGTCTGTTAATTAACCTTCCAATAGTTAGCTTCTAATCACCGAAGGGGCCTTCTGGGCGTGGCCTTTAGTAGAGTAGACAATTTACTTATTTTTATTTTTTGCAGAACTGGGGATTGAACTCAGGCCCTTGGGCTTGCCAGGCAAGGGCCTATTCTACTGAGCTATCTCCTTGGCCCCCTTGAGTAGATAATTTAATACAGTAAGATAAAGTTTTGTACTTTTGATACAGAGACAATTGTTTTCTCAAATATGATTATAAGAATGCCACTGGCTTCCTAACAAATGTATTTGGGGTACTGAGAAAAGCTGCAGCAATGGGAAATACTGCCTTCATGAACCTCCTGACACATTACATTCAGAAATGCACTTTGCTGCTTCACAGTTGTTGGTAACCTCAATGCAAACCCACAGTCTCAGCCCAGTCATGACAAGCACAAACCAAGGGGCGCTTTAGAGAGTAACTCCTGAGCATTTTGTCACTGATGTCAAGTATATGGATGACAAAGAAAGACATGAGAAGCAGCTACGGAGGAGCTATGAACTATGTGATCTTGATTCAACCCTGGAACAGTAGAAGTGCATTCTATAAAAATGGGTACAGCTTCACATTTTTTGTATTTTATGCTGTAGCTGATTACTGATATTATTTTTTGTTGTTTTAAGAATTTCCAGGAGCCAGGAAGATGGCTCAATGGAATAAGCGCTTCCCTGGCAAGCACAAGGACCTAAATTCAATCCCCTTCCACCAAAAAAAAAAAAAAAATTTCTCAGTAGTTATTTAAATTACTAACAAAGGGAAAATAGATAAAATCCACAAGAGACTTGTTATTGTTTCTCTTCTCCTTTTGGATGAATGATCCTTTAAAATAAAGGCTTTAAAGAAGATTTCCACCTACAGATACCTTCTACTCAATTTTCTATATATTATAACATTCTATGACAAAATAATTTTAAAAATAAAATGCTTTGCCTTTGTTAAACTGGCAAGTCACTTTGGGGAACAGTACATATGTGCTCACACGTTCATTTGGTTATCATAAAATATACTGAGGTCGGTCGTGGAGGCGCACGCCTGTACCCCAGCGCATAGGAGGCTGTGGCAGGAGCACTGTGGTGAGTTTGAGAGCAGCCTGGGTCACATGAGGAGCTCACGGCCAGTCTGAATTATATAGACAAAGGCTGTCAAAAACAAAACAAAACAAAACAAAACAAAAAACAGAAAACAAAATCCATACTTATTCCTAAGGAACATAAGCTTAATTTCTGTAGCAACCCAAAGATGTCACCTAACCTAACATAGGAAACCTGTTGAAGAACAAACCTTGTAAATAGGCCATATATTAAAATTTAAGTTACAGTGATGAATATTCGGTGTCATATTTAGCCTCATGCGTTTCTTGTTCTCGAAGACAGACTTTCATCTTACACATTTTGAAGTCTGTTTTGTTTTTGTACTTAAGCCTTTATCCTTCCGCACTCAGAAGCCTGGCTGCATGAACAAGCGGCTGAATTCCCTCGGCCCTGGACTACAGGGACTGACTTCCTGTATTAAGATTTACTGCACTTGTCATCTTAGACCTATTATCTATATTGGCGGCCTGAATATTTAAAATGCCCATTGAGAATCTGAAAGAGAATACGCCTAACACCAGTCTGTCTGGATATTACCATATGCATTTCCAGAGATGTATTTTAGCTGGATTTATGAGATATAAAACTAGACAGAATAGAGGAACATTCAGCTTCATTTTTGGAGACAGTGTCAACTAATTGATAATGCGCCATCATAATTTCTCAGGGTCACCTTCTCTGGAGCAGTTTAAAAGTCCATGTGGAGTCCTCAGTCCTCTCATTTCTTATTTTTATTGCTCAGGTTGGCAGAGGACCTGGATGAGCACATTTTATGCCTGGAGAAGACACAAAAACCAAAACAAAGCTTTTTTAAATGCAAAGGTTTGCTTTGCTGAAAAGAGAAACAGAGTGGTCACAGTCATTTTTAGAAACAGACCTGGGGATAATTAAATCAGGCCTGTGCTTTATGGAAATGGAGTTCAAACTGAAAAATCCATCGGTGAACTCAGTACAGCAGGTCACTACTGTGCCAGCCTTGCTGTGAAGAGGGAGCAGCGCTTGCCCCAGCCCCTGATGTCCACAGAACCCTGGCAGATTCCTGCTCGCTGTGGAATCGAGGATGTACCACAGTGACTTAGCTGTGTGCTTAAGGTGGCCCCTCTACGTTGGGTGATGTGCTGATAATTTTATGCACGTCACTGCATTAACACTCACAAGGTAACTGTAAGGCAGTCAATACTGTTACTTTTTATAAATGAGTAAACACAGAATAGGGCATTTGCCCAGCACTGCTAGTTTATTCTAGTCCTCTGATGAAGTAATAGACAGTTTCCTGCCTATCCACTATATTCTTATTTCCTCTGCAAAAAAAATCTCAGATTCTGTTCCTGATACCCATCAGATTGAACAATGCCCTAATTTTGGTTGTGCTGAGGTTTTGATGACAATTTGCATCAATTCTTATTTTCAGGTCTCTGAGGGCCATTCAGGGTCCCATGGACCTGTAAGATTCTTATCTTCCTGTTCTTCCCTCTGCTGATTATTCTTTGTCTACAATCAGAAAAGAATATCCTTTCAATTTGGCTTCCACCTTTCCTGTTACTGCTACAGAAAATATAAATGCATGCCAAAGGCTAATCTTCGACCAGATGCCACAGACTTGGTGCAAGATTAAAGGCAGGTTGGATACAGTGGAGCTTAGGGTAGAAGACTCAGTTGGATTGCCTGGGCTCAAGTCCCGGTCTGCTTATTTCACGTGCAGTCTGCAGTGACATCAGCTGCAGTCTCCCGTCAGACTGCATCCAAGCTAGCCCTTTATCCACAGCTCTGACCTGCACAGTTTCAGTTAGAATCCATCATGTGTCTGAGAATATCAGATGGAAAATTTAAGAGGAAACAATTCATAAGTCTTAAATCTGCTTCATTCTGAGTTTGGGATGCAATCCCTAACTGTCTGGCTCATCCTACCCCATAGGTGCACCTGCTCCTGGCCACACACATTTGCTGCCTGTCTGCTAGAGGCTTGGCTGCTATCCGGGGGCTCAGACCCCTGTGATGGGACCATAGTGATTGTGTGACAGTGGCCCTTATTCTTAACAATGGCATCAAAGTACAAGGGCAGCAGTACTGGCAACTTTATTAGAATGTGTTATTATATTTATTTGATTTTATTATTAGCTTTAATTATTATTATTTATTTAATGTATTTGGCTGCTATAGGATCTCATGTGCAGCTTGGATTCATAGTGATCTTCCTGTTTTCAGCCTCCGCAGCACTGGGATTAGGGGCATGCATCACTACACCTGGACTCTGTCTGGCTCAGCCCACCCTGGGGGCGAGGCTGGTGTGGCATGTGGTGCTGGGGATCGAACCAAGGTTCCTGCGCTTGCTTAAGCTTGCCTAAGCAGGTGCTTTAGTCCACTGAGCTCTCTCACCATCCCTAGCTTTAATTATTAATCTCTTACTGTGTCTATGACTTTCATCATAGAAACAAATGCATAGTGATCATAGAGCTTGATCCTACGATGGGTTTAGCCACCCAGAAGACCTTTTTTTCATGTATTTGGTACAGGGTCTCCCTACGCAGCTCACACTCAGTGATCCTCCTGTGTCAGTCTCCCCAGCACTCCGCCTTGGCAGGTCTGGCACAATATATGGTGCTGGAGATCAAATACAGGTCCCTGTGCTTGCCAGGCAGGAGCTCAGACTCCTGAGCCATCTCCCTGTTTCCCGCTAGGAGATTTTATCTGAGAATAAGTACTACATTTCCAGAGGGAGACAAATTTATCTTCTTCTGGAAAGCAGACTCACTTTCATGTACATGGAGATAAATCCCCAAAGAGCTCTTAGGACCAAGCAGACAAGTACCACTGCCTGGCCACCCCAGGCCAGAACACCAGGGACATATCACCAAGAAAAGCCTGCTATAAGTTCAGTGTTTGGTACTGTCTTAGTTGCTCTTCTCTCATTGCTGGGACAAACACCCAACACCCAAAATGAAGGAAGGAAAGGTTATTTAGCTCACAGTTGCTGGAGATTTCAGTCCATATTCAGCTGGCTCCAAGGCACAGGGGCACATGGCAGAGAGGAGCAGTTCATGGTGGCCGAAGAGCAACAACAAAGAGCAATGGCTACAGAAAGTCTGTCTCTCTGTCTCTTATGTTACACTCAGGCTCTCTGCCCCAGGCTGGAGGAAGTAGTCACACCCATAATCCCAGCAGTACTAAGACCCATAATCCCAGCCTTGGATCATACACAATCCCAGTGGATCATGAGTTAATCACAAACTCTAGAAGTTCTTACCCCATGACTACATGAGGCTAGACACAAACCATAACAGGTACAGAAACTGTATTCTACAAAAGCTCACGAAAAGGAGTAGTAGGAGGCAATCAATCCAGATGTGCTGGGTGTCGGAGTAGCCTTTGGATTTAATAACTGAGTACCACAGAGACCTTGGCAGGCGGCAGAGAGCGTGCTTCTTGTTACCTGGCACGGTTGCTGAGCCGTCTCCCTTCAGGCCATGGCTGGGCTCTGCACTCTGGCTGTGTGTGGACGGCCCCCTCCCTGGCACTGCCACAGGTGGTTCCTGATAAGGAAGAGCCCTGTGTTCCTCTTAAGCCATCCTCTTGGCCCTCCCACCAACACTGTTATCTAGACGCCATCATCCTGGGCGTTCCCTGTTGCTGATTCCCATGCTGGCACTCAGTGATTACCGGAGCATGAAAATTATATTTGAACAGAAACTAAAGAAGCATTATTCATGCTTACTTCTGTATATCCAACACAAACCGGGCAATTTGGAACACTGTCACCCTCCTGGGAGATGTCAGGCCTATTAGTACAAATAAGAATAAGTGCTTCTCTTTGACCTGAAGGAACTAGAATCATCCTGTTAGTTATTATATTGAGGGGCGGAGTTCATTCTTACCAAGGTGGCAAAGCCAAGGATATTAATTAGAAAAAGGTTCCTAGCTGAACTTTGAAAAAATAATCACAGTCAAACTTGAGATGTTCACCTTTTTTGCCCTTATTCTTCAGAAAATATTTGAATGTATCAGTGCGCCTGTAGTACCTCATAAAACTTATGTTTGGTTTTAATTTTGTTGACCCCAGCATCATGAATTTTAATTCATGTTTATGTTTATTTAATATAGATTTTGTTAATATTTTGTGTTAAGATATTTTTCTGAAATATTCATTCTAATTCATCTTGAATTAGAAAGCACTGAAAAAAGATATAGCACCTAGAAGTGGGTAGAATCTTCAGAAATGCGTAATGTTCTCTGAGAGCCAGCGCAGATCCACGAGTTGGCCCCACTGGGTTCTTCCCCACATTAAGATCTAGTCAGTATCCAAAAGCCCCAGTGGAAGTCAAGAGCCTCAGGTTGGCTTTTAGTTCTTCCATGAGGGCTCATTAGAATCTGTTTTCTTGCCCTCTTCTCCATGTACTAGACCTGAAGAGGAATGAAGGGAAGGAGGAAAAACCTGCCCTTTATGTCCTACACAAGAGTTTGAGGTAAAACCTGAAAGATAATATAGAGCAGTAAGGGATTGTGGGAAATACCGGATTTCCTACATAAAGTATAACTGTAGTACTGACAGCTGTGACAAGGATAGGAGACGCATGGTACTTCTCATATGCAGAGGTAAGTGGCCTTCATCTCATCTGGAAAAGGAAGGTGGGTGTGCATGCTGGGCCTAAGCAATGCTAGCGGGTAAGGAGGGTGATGGGAAAAGGCACGTTGTCAGTAGTACTCCTATCCAGGTACTCCCGCTTGCTCCAGGCACGCTCTGCAAGCAGCGCTGCAGTCCTTTCCCAAGTGTCTGTAGCTGTACCGTTGCAGCTCCACGTTTATCCCAGGTGTTTTCCTTTCGTGGCCATGTGAACCCTAGGGAAGAGCCAGATGTCTCTTGGTGCCAGCTCAGTGAGTAGTAAGGTGGACGCGGACACCACATTTTCCTGCGCCTACACTGTCCCTGGATGCCACTCACCAGCGATGTCCACAGTACTTTTCATTACCACTGGCTTCTAGACCTGCTTTAGGAAGTGGCAGCCGTGGTGGGCTGAGTGTGCTCAGAGGTTGTGGCGTATTTGAAGGGTGACTAGCAGCACTATGTCTTCTATTGAAGAGGAATGAAAGGAAGGAGGAAAAACCTCCATTTTAAGGAAGGGTGTGTAGGGTATTCAGAGTCTCGCTACTAGATCAGACTCCTAGCGATCTGCCTGTTTACAGTCTCCCAAGAGCTGGGATTACAGGCGCCACCACGCCCAATCTCTGTGATCAGTTTTTAATTGAAACAGTCACTGTACTTTTTCAATCACCTCTGGGTACTGACTCTCACACCCATGTGGATCAGAATGAAAGTGATTCCTAGAACAGAAATAAATATGGGTTACCAGAAAGCACCAAAATGCTCTTGCTCTCAGAGAGAAGGCAGTTCTGAGAGCTCTGCATGCAGCAACTCTAGTAATCAAATCTGAGCATTCTGAGGTGTCTACACCACGGCAGGACAGGCTCTCTTCGAAAGGATCAAGGTGGCCCTGTGTCTGCTCCTGCTGGACAGCGCATAGCTTTCCAGTTCAGCTCCTCTGAGCTCCAGAGAAAATAAACGATTTCTCAGCTTGTGACAAGATGAAGTTAACTGACTGACTGGGTAACAATGAGGTAATTGTACCTCATGGTGTCTTCCTGCTGCTATGCTATGGTACATTCTTGATAGGGCTGGGAGATAGCTTAGTGGGGTAAGCACCAGCCGGGCAAGCCCAAGGTTACAAGTTTGACCCCAGGTATTAAATAAATAAGTAGACAAATACAAATTGTTGCCAAACACAGAGTGACAAGTGCAGATCACTTCATTTCTTTCAACAGGTACATTACTTTTCTTAATTTCTTTCTGATTCTTCCTAAATTACAAAGCCGTAAACCATGCATGCACCCTCTTGAGTTCCTACTTTGTGTTATTAAGACCATGTATCATCAGAAGACTGGGTGCATGGTAAGCTTTATTTTATTTATTTAGTTATTTAGTACAGGATCAACAGGGTCTCACTACACAGACCCGACTCTTAGTGATTCTCCTGTTTTCAGCCTCCCAAGCCCTAGGATTACAGGCGCACGCCACCACACCCAGTGCCATTTGCTATCTCAGAGTGCCCCAGCGACAGGGCTGGCAGCCAATGGCAAATTTTAGCTTCTGCACATTCTTTCCACAGAGATTCCCCAGTTTCCATCCTTTTCTACCTGTGCTTCTATTATTTTGACAACAATCAGTAAGATCTGTTTTCATGATTAAAACTCTTTCCCATTGCCAGCTATAAATCATCTCGATTCTTCTCCAGTCTTCATTATACTAATCCACTTGATGTAAAGCCAACAGAGGCCCATTTTGTGGTTGCTTTTGTATCTTTTCCTGCCTTTCAGTTGTTCAGTGACCCACCTATGTGGATGTGAGAACCAATATAATTTGTGAAGAGGAAGAGGGCTGTATTGTAGTGTTTTGAATTCTCTTAGGTTTAGCACATCACATGCTGGAATACTATAGTTCAAATTTTATTATTTTTTACAGCCCATTTAATCATTTTGTATAGCTCATATATAGTATTTTTTAAAAATCAGACTTCCCTGATTTACATTTTTACACATTGTTTTATCAAGAGGTAACCTTGGATTATATGGGTGTGTTTTCAACTGTACTTCTCATTTTCACTTTAATACTTTGAACTTTACTGTTAACTGGATTGAATTCAGAGAACTTTACTGTTATCTGTATCTGAAAGCTATTAACTGCAGAGAAATTATACATAGTGATGAAATGTAATTAAAATATTGCATTGTTTAGTCAAACCAAAATAAGAAGGCCCATTGTATTTGCCCATAAATTTGTGGTGAGGTGCCTTTCGTGATTTATACTTACTCTAAAAAGGGAGACAGTGTGAACTAGAACAGTTATATGAAGCAGGGCACATCAGCTGCTAATGCGCTCCTGGCGCCCTTCATACTGGCTCCTAATTCTGCAAGGATCAAGAAACCAGTCTTCCAAAGTTACCAAATGAATTATCCATTATGAGGCGGTTGAACTGCATTCTGTGTAGTCTCATCACTTTCCGTGGTGTATGGCTGCATATAATGTGTGAAACAGTTGCAGCTGCCACATGCCATGGCCACTATGCCAGACGTTGATCTCAGGTGCTCTAAGGACCACATACTCTGTCCTTCAAAGTCACTTCCTGCATGAACCTCATAATGCCAGTATGATAAGACATGGAAAAGTTTAGTAACCTGTCTGTGAGTACATTCCTGGGATGTGAAACTACGACTTCTGCTTCTGTAAAGTCAAATTGAATTGACTATCTCCTTCTTCAAATTTTGCAGTGAAAGGAGCAATAGCATGCTTCTGTGAAATTTTTGTTTCTAGTAGGAAATATGACATCTAGTGCCATGTGTACTGTAATTTTTATCTATATTATGTGACACTACATAATGTTTAAAAACCTGTTTTTCTTGGTAATGTGCTTTGCTATGACTTGTTAGCTTAGTTATCCAATAAAATATTTCTTAACCTTATTTTTTATTCCAAAGACTAGCCAAAGGAAGCTCTTGTAGTAAAATATATCATTAATGGTGGTGTCAAGACCCTATCCACAGGTCAGTCTTTTTCAGGACATAGTGTTGATGATATGATGCATTTCTAGTTTTGTTTTTTTTTTTTTAAAGGAGAATAACAAAAATAACCCACAATTATTGCATAAGCATCTTTTGGGATGAACTTCATGAAATAACAAGGTACTCTATACGTATCTGTTCCATCATGGTTATCTATATTTCTTGGTTGAAACATCATTTATTTTTAAGAATTTCCCTGTGGTATATTTCTTATCAGAATGCCCAAGGGCTCCCTCAGGGTAAATGATTCCCACATTTCCTACCCAAACTAAAATCTTTGCACATGTCTGTGAAGAGTTAGCAGAGAGTTATTGTGTCACATTTAATTGACTCCATATCTAAATGTCATTATTGAGTTACTTTTGTTTTTCCACTGTATTGAGAAAGATGTGATCCCCGCTGTAGTTACTATTTCCATTAGCAAGAAGCAAAATTGAGGGAGAGATAGAAGACAGAATGAGCAAGTCCACCCCGGAAGGAAACTGACAGGAAGAGGTAGGCCTGGGAAGGACTCCAGAGTGGGCACTGAACATGGGCGTCATGGTAATGCAGGGAGCAGTGGAAGAGAAGAGCACTGCGCAGATGCAGTCTCTCAGTGCGCTCCACAAGTAATCCACAAAGGCCCATGCACAACCTGTCATTGACAGCACCTGTGACAGGAACACAGCGATGAATGAAAGAGACAAAGTTCCTGCTCCTACGTCTTCTGTAGTCACTGGAGTAAGCCAAGTATTCTGAAGGACTTTCTAGCTACAGTACAGGGCCTAGGGTAGAGGAGCCTGAGTGAAAGTCTGCAGCTAAATCAGAGGGTGATCCAGTAGCCCAAGCATACCTGGGCCCAGGACCTGAAAAGTGGCGCTGAGGAGACACGAGTGTTGAGAGTCATGACCAGATTCTCCTACTTATAGATTCCAGGAACATCAGGAACAAGCGAAAGGACCCTGTCTGTTCCCTTCTCCCAAGCATTTTCCCTAATACAAAGAAGCCAAGATGTATCATGAAGTCTTGGTAGATACAAGGTTCTGTCTAGTATCACAGAAAATGTTAGGGAACTTGAGATAACTCCATAGACATGAGGCTTGGTGAATTTTTGTTTCAGCAACAACTGAGGTATCATTCACTTGTTAGGTACATGTCCCTGGCCTCTTCTCTAGGGGCTATCCCTCTAGGACACCTTCTCTGTGGAATTATTTGACCAAGTTGGGCATGGAATTTGTATCCTTCCTGAGTGGTATGAACCAAAGGAAACACTCAACAGACTTTGATAGTGATCCAGTTTTCATTAGAGCAATAATATTCAAATGTGGAAGTGCTCTGTCTCCTATTTTACTTCTTTCTCAAGCCCTTCCACAGCTGATTGTGATCACTTGGAATTATGTTTAAAAATTCTTCATGCACATCTTAAAAATAGAAATCAGGGTGAATAAATATAAGCTATTTTTTAGGGCCTCAAAAAAAAAGTATTTTTTACACTTTTCAGGATGAACACAATAAACCTTTTCAGATTCCACAGGAGTTAGGAAATTTTTTTTAAAAAAGTTTCTTTGTAGGAGAATCTCTCTGTATTAATCCTGAGTGTATTCAGAAGTGAGTTATGCAAAAAAGATTTTTTTATTTTGCACTGAAGCTTGCTACATGAATAGGAACACTTACACTAGGACAAAAATTTAATAATACTGTTTTAGTTTTGTATGTTGATGAAAACACAAGCAACCAAAAAGTAAATAAAATTATGGACATACAACTCTTGTCATTGAAGAAGTTTCATTTATTGATAAGAAAACTTAGGTAGATTTTTTTTGTTAAAATTTTTCTGTATTTACAATGAAACTACATATAATCATACTATATATTCAATGCTTCAGTCATTTTAGTTATCTTATAATTTCTAAATAACACAAATTGACAGAGTAGATTTTGTAACACTGCCAGTAACCAGGATTGTGATTTCATATGATTATGATTGACAGCAAAATCAGAAAGGAAAAATGCATTTCAAAAAATAAAACTGGGCCAGCAAGATAGTTCAGTGGACTAAAGCACTAGAATAGGCGAGCTTAGGCAACCACATGCCTCACCAGCCCCACCCCCGAGCAGGCTGAGCTGGCCAGAGTCCGGTGTGGTGGTGCATACCTGTAATCCCAGCACTGGGGAGGCTGAAAGCAGGAGGATCACCAGGAGTCTACGCTGCATATGAGATCCTGTACCAAATACATTAAATAAATATATTTAAAACTAATAATTTAAGTGGATATAATATGATATTACTATCATATTTTATTAAAATGCAGATCCAAGAGAACTCATTTCTAGATAATGTTAGCAATTAGTAGCAAAATACCATAATACTTTAATACCAAAGATATGTGAGTAAGCTAATATGCCATCTCCGAATATATGGAAATTGTCCGTATTATTTTGCTAGGACTCCCATAGCAAAACACCACAGTTCAGTGGTTTAAACAGCTGTAATTTGTTTTGTCACTTGCTCTCTGGATGTGACCTGAGCCACGCTAGGTGTTAGGTCCAGTTCTTGGGGTCTGTCTCCCTGATTCATACACAGCCTGTGTTTTCAAACGCTTTACCTTGGTGTGTGCACATGCTTAGTGTTCCCTTGTGTATCCAAACTTCCTCTTCTTGGAAGAACAACACTGAGGAGAGCCCACTGGAATGGGTGCATTGGAACTTTATCACCTCCTTCCAACACCCATCAAATGCAGTCTCCTTCTGAGGTTCTCGGTGCTTAAATCCTCACCACATGAATTTTGGGGGAGACACAATCCAGTGTATAATACATTGAATGCATTTGTGAGAAAGAAGTCCAAATTGTTTATTACAACTGAGATCAAAACAGATTTTAGAAATCTGAGGGAAATGCTTTATTGAATTATTCATTAGGCTACAGTTGTTCTGGTCTCACTTGTTTGCCCTGTTGGATTTGATATAATCAAGCCATAATCAAACCATTGATGAGCTGTGCTGGAAGAAGGACATAGGAAAATGTGTGGGTGGGTGGACCCTAACTGCCCTTACTAACTCAGTTTCAGGTCACCTTTTCAGGGCATATTTGTGGCTTTGCCCTTCTGACCTTTTATGTTATCCCTGTACTCAGAGATACACTTTCCTGGGAATCCTGAGGAGAGCAGAGACACTCTGTTTTCTCCTGCGAGCTGTGGTGAGCAGCCTGGGAGGTGCAGTTGGACCCCCCTCCACTCCATGTCTGACCCTGGTTGACTTGATTGTAAAGGAACTTTCATTAGGAAATACCCCTTCAAGGACAGGTCCTATGACCAGAAGTGTTGACAAGATCCATGATGAGGTTTATTTTGATAATTTGGGATCAAAGAAACTTGCAAAGACTAGCCATTGATTTACAGTCCTTGCATTTGTGCTTCAGGGTCCCATTGTAGGCTTTGCAGTGTTGAAAATTTTAAATGGAAAAGAAATAGCCCTCTTTACTTTTCCAGCAGCGTCAGGCCCCTCCCGGCCCCCTGACACTAGCTATAAAGCTGCAGTTCCCTGCGTTCTAACTCACACATGCCTTTCTCCTCTTGAACTGGCTGCCAGGCCCACGCGGTGCTTCAGAGGGTGGGGCGGAGGCAGCCTCAGAGGCATCTGGATGCCGGGAGGTGTGCATGCACCTGGAGCGGAAAGCAGAGAGGAGACGCATCGTCAGGCAGATCAGGAGACATATGACGGCTAATTCTGAAAGCCTCGAAGGTGACAGCGGAATGCCTTCATAAAATTGTCAAAGCACCATAAGATAGTTTCTAGATTAAAGAAAAGAAAGGTGGGGCAGGGGAGGGCAAGGAGGGAAGAGAGACAGACAATACGCCAAATTGAAGATTCCAGCTTTTATAGATATTTGCTGGGTTCAACACAATCTTGATGTGCTATTTTTTTCTATTTTTAATGGCTCTAACATGAATTTCCATAGACAACGAGGCCCGCATGATGCGTCTTTTGGAGCACACCCCCCACAGCCGGGGAGAGGCCACAGGCCTTAGCCTGCGGCTGCGCCGAGGGGCCTCCACCCTCCGAGCTCATGGGGCACGTCTGGTGGCTCCACTGCTTGACCGAGTGTTGTCCGGGCCGAGGCGCTCCGCGGAGGTGCAGAGCGCCTTCTGCCTGCCATGCGTCTCTTTGAAGCAGACCCTTGTCCTAGGAGCAGCAGTGGCCCCTCCGCAATTGACAGGAAGCAGATGGAGTGTCCTGAATTCGCTTTTGCCCTGAAGCAGGAATCCCTGGCCTTTTCCTCTTCTGTGACTTCCATCAGCTCGTGACCTCCTTTCAGTTATCCCTGCAAGCTCCTTTCGGAGTCCAGGACTATGTCCATCTTGAGAGGGAGGCTGTCCCTGCCTGGGGGGAAGGCAATGATTCTGATGCAGCAGGACATTCCTTGCATTCAGGCTAGTTTCCTGGGCTCTAGCCACCCTAGGCAAGGACGACAGATACGCTTTTCTGTTCTTGTTCACACCGACTTTATCTACCTCCCTGTTAACAGTGGGAGAAAAGGATTCATGTGAGCCATCCACTCCTTGGTATGTTGTATGTCAGAAGCTGACCAGAGGGTCAGCGTTGATGGAGCTGCAATATGATGGCCCACGCTTTCTAAGGGTTTACTTTGTGCCACAAGCATTGCCAGGTCTGCATACACGGCGTCAGTTGTTCTTACACACATCTTGAACACAGGAAGACAAAAGCTGTGCTCCTGGCCCGGTGTCACACAGCCAGTGCACGGAGAGGCGAGATTTGAAGCCCAGCACTGTGTCTGTCTAGGTGATCCTGACCACACGTGTACTTTCTTCAAAACAATTAGTTGCTAGCTGAGCAGAATGCTTCTCACTGAGGGAAAGTCACTTTGGAAAGGTAGATGTAAGTCGATAGGGGACAATTTGTCTACAAACAATACTTATTTTATTCCGGAAGTTTCACGTTGTATAAAACCAAAGAGGGCCAGCAGATATCCAACAGTTACAGCACAGCTTATCCGTTGCTCTCATGTTTAACCTTCAATGATTTCTGAGCAACGGACAGATGCCATCTTTCTAATTGAAAAGAAGATGTTTTCTGCATCCTAATTACAAAGGAAGGAACGAGATTGAAGTCCACTGAAAGTGTGACCAGAACGCTTTTTCCTTCCTTTGTCTTTATCAGATGCATTTTTCTTCACTGGAAAGTAAGGGCTTTGCTCAGTTCACCGTATATAGCTGCACCAGATTGGACAGGAGATGTTCACCTGTTTACTCTGCTGGAGACGTTAAGTATTAAGAATGGATTAGAACTCCAGGCTGGTGGTGAGTGGGAGGCATTCCAGTTATCCCACATAATTTCCTGACCTTCCAAAATTAGGAAGTGGGAAAGGTACCTGAGAGAATGCATGTCTGGGTCCTTACTGGGGTGGATAAACTTAAATGTTATGACATTATGACTTAGAAAGTGCCAAAGATCCTTCTATCTAAGTAAATGGCAAAATGCCATTTGTAAGGCAACTAGGACTGCTCCTGCATCTCTTTTTTAAAAAATCCTCCCAGTTGGTGATACCTATCAGTTGCACTGGCTGTTTCTATAGCTGTTAAACAGTTCTCATCTTAAATGCTACACACCTTAGGACAAAGGAACCCCTTGGTATGCATGATAACGGAGTACAGCCTTGAGTAGGTTTTGTGTTTGCTTATCTGCTTCTCCCTGTTGCTTTTCATTTCTTGCTGCTGGTTTTTGATATGATATCCCTGTCTTTTTGCTCTGAGAAACTAACAGTGCATAAAAGCTCAGGGAAAAAAGGAGAAATCACTGTTCATTTCACATGGGCAACTAGAGCCTACATGGAGAAGGCTGCCTTTCTTTGGAATTAATCTCGTGGAACAATATCCAAGCTAACAGTTTTTTTTTAATGTCAGTAGCTACTAAGAACAATGCTTTGGTAAAGCATTGTATAAAGGAACACTGGATGTTGTGATGTAGATTACTATGAAAGAGGGTTGGGGCTAGCGAGACAGCTCAGTGGACTAAAACATTGGCTTGGGTAAGATTTGGCAAGCACAGGTACCATGGTTCAATTCCTGGCACCACATGCCACGCCAGCCCCGCCCCCAGGGTGGGCTGAGCTAGTGACAGAGTCCGAGTGCCATGTCACATGCCTATAATCCCGGCACTACTGAAAACAGGAGGATCAGTGTGAGTCTGAGCTGCATAGCGAGACGCTACAACAGCCAAATACAAGAAAAAGGTAGGGGGAGAGGGATAAGAGAAGTTTCTAAAGCCAATTTGACCTGAGCTTAACCCATCATCCCTTCCCTAATGCACACTGAGCTCTGCGGTAGCCAGCCTGTGTGCTTCTGAGCCCAGCACCTCCCAGGAAATGCTGTTTAAGTGGGCACAGAGGCTGCTGTTTCTTGGAGAGATCTGGGTGTCACCGTGAGGCTCACGTCATGGTCACCACTGCAGCCCAGCTCTCTCAGGCTGCGTGAGTTCAGGAAGCTTGTGCCAGGCCTTGGGATGTCCACTGCATTAAGATACTGCATTTAATTGATGGAAAGTATGCTCATGTGCATTTCAACTTTGAAATATGGGCAAATATAGTACCAGGGAGGCAGCATTAAAATTAGTGGAAAGCTCACCTGCACTTCCTCAGTTGGAGCAGAGTTTTACGTTTTTCAATACTGCCTTCAAATTGTTTCCAATTTGTATTTTACATCGTTTAGTGATTTCAATGTCACATGTACTAAATTCTCATGGCTTATGGCATGTTAGTCACTATCCATAGTTGTCATATTTTGAGATTATTATTGCAAAGAATATTTACTTAAGAAACAGATATAAGGGTGAATAATATTGTACCGCTAAAGAGAATTACCAGTTACCAACATTTTGAAATTAATATCCACATGACAACACTTTTTTTTTTTTTTTTTTTTTACAGAATTGGGGATTGAACTCAGGCCCTTGCTCTTGCCAGGGAAGCACTATTTCTACTGAGCCATCCCCCTGGCCCAGACAACACACTTTTATTCAATTATTTTTCAATTAAACTCAGCTTGCAGGTGCTCTGGTAGAGTCCTCCGTGTTGAATCGCTGATTCCTTGCGCCAGTCAACTGACTGCTCTAAATTCTATGGCAAGGGGCAAGGGAGATGGCTCATTGGAAGCAAGTGCAAGGGCCTGAGTTCAATCCCTGGTTCTGCAAAATAAAAGAAATTATATGGCAACACAATACCCATGGCGATTGATTGTACATCTGTGTCAAGTTTTCCATTGTCCTGAGTGCCATCATTTTTTTTTTGCTTTCCCTGTTGACTTCTGCAGTGCACACCCTTCACCTGCAGGTCCAGTGGCAGTGCTAATGTCTGTGAAGTCATTACAGAGCATGTGGCATTTATGCTGAGCCTCACTGAGTGAGATCCCTCTCTGTACCTGTAGCCAAACTGCAGTAAAGCAGCAGAGGTTTACTTTAGGAACAGAGAAGGTAGAAGACAAAGTCTCTGTGGAACACGGCTTGTGGCACAGGAAGACAGATGTGGGTGCTCACCACCAACCAGCATGCGGATGGGGTCCCAGGCTTCCTGGAGATGGTGAAGGGAAAAACAGGCAGGAGATGAGCAAGGGGAGAAAGGAGGACGTATGGAGCCCCAGCAAAATTAGCCTTAGCATGGAGTCTCCACTCCCAAGACACAAAGTGCAGGGGTCTCCTGACTCACATGAAAACCTGTTCTTTCCAACTTCTATGGAGAGGGTCATACAAAAGAAAAACCAATGAACTTAGTATATTGATAGAGGAATGCTGGAGCACTCTGTGTCTCAAGTGGCTATACAAACCAGAGTTTTGTTACAAAAGGCAAAAATTGGTATTCTGCTCCTGGCTGTGTTCCCAGCTCCAGTAGTTCTGTGGTCATTGGACCACCTTAATGTATAAAATGGCAATGGTGACAACAGCCTCCTCAGGAGTCAGAGCGTTGGGGAAGGTTCCTGATTGTTTATGCCTACGAGGGCCATCCCACCCCAGATTCTGTATGCCTTCTAGACAAGACCTAGAGCTTTTCCACTGCGTAGGAGCCTGCTCTGAGAAGCAGTGCTAGACCTCTGGGTGGGGCTGCGGCGAGGCGGCCATGGCGACCGTCCCACTGCCTGTCAGCCTGCTTTGGACTCAGACTCAGCTGCCTTCAGGTGGCTGCTCCATCACGAACGTCTCCTCCACACTCCCCTTCTGCACTTGAAGGAAGACGCACTATGGTCTCAGACCCAGAGCAGGGTAAGTGAGCCAGCCTTGATAAGACAGTAGCACACGGAACCAAACAGAAAATCTCCTTATTTTTCTGTGTCCGATTATCCCCCGAGTTTTATAATTCACTTGCCTGCTCGCCACTTCCCACTGAAAAGCTGAGTTTTCCAATGCACATGAAACTCACCTTCATAGCCATGAGTTAGCCCTGTCCCAGAAGCCCCTGTGCTCAAATTATAAATATTAGAAGGTCCATGATTTCTACCATCTCAGTGTGAAAGTCCTAGCTTTCTTCACTTTTGCCTTATTTAAAGAACGGCAGTATTCCTTATAGACCACTGATGTACTTATTGATTGGCATTGGAAGGAAGTGCTCCTTGGAGAGTCTGCATGCCAGGTTATTTTAAAGACATCACTACAAATACTAGACTAGAGAAACACATTCTTATCAGTCTTAGGCATGTCTGAAGGTTCACTGTGTGAGAGACTGTCTCTCTCACATGCAGTTCATTAGACCATTGAAGCACTTTCAGAAATTCCCCTGACCAAATCACTAACCATCAACTCTGTATGCTTTAAGTGGTATTAACTTCTTGGCAGATATAGACATAGACATAGAGATAGACATAGATATTGACATAGAGATAGATATAGACATTGACATAGAGATAGACATAGACATTGACATAGAGAGATAGAACTCACGTGAACCTGCATACTGTTGGCCTGTATTTAATACTTAAGCATAAAACACCTTATTTAAGAGACGTACATGCCCTAACGCTGATTACAGTATCAAAGGCATAACTGAAGAACATAACTGAGTCCATGTGTGTATGACACCAAGGACTTTACTGCTTCATGGAAGTTCTTCCCATTCTCTTTTGGTGGCACAGGGGTTGAACCCAGCACCTTGTGCTGGCTGGGCAAACTCTCAGGCACCGAGATACACTCCCAACACTGTTGTGTTATCATGCAGCAAAGACTTCCATAGGGTTCGCTGTCGCTTAGAAATTACTCATCAGCCAGGTACAATATGGCCTGTTTTGGGTTTTCCTACAAGTCATGTAAGAGTGAACAGGATCAACATAAATCCTGCCCTTAAGGAACTATAGTGTGGAACCAACTATGTGAACAGATTTCTTTCTGAGTATAGATGCCTCTACAAAGTACTTCAAGCACACCTAATGGAAGGATCTTGAATAGTCTGGAGGATGGGTAGGACTTGAGAAACATAAACTAAGGTTTAGAGATAAAGTGAGTAAGCCAGGTGCCCATCTAGGGTGTGTGTGTGTGTGTGTGTGTGTGTGTGTGTGTGTGTGTGTGCATGCACACGTATTGGGATTTCACAGAGGTGTTGAGTATGATACGGAGAATGAAAGGTATTTTGAAGTAATCTATTCAGTGGTTTGGTTTATGTAGAGGAATTGCAAAACTATAGCGACTGGAGCTCAGGAGTCACAAATGAGTGTTCAAAATCATCTGGAAATGGAAGTGTACACATTTGTTGTATCATATCTTACTGATGAAGGGAATAATGTATTGGGCAATATTTTAATGAGGATAGCTTTAGTCTTTCAAAAATTTATACCCCTAAAAATGTCAGTGATGTTCAGAATTCACCTGCTTGAGCCAGGCATAGTGGCAAAAACCTGCAAGCCCAGAACTTGGGAGGCTGTGGCAGGAGGATCACTGCAAATTCAAGACCAGCCTGTTGTGCACAGTGAGTTCAAGGCCAACCTGAGCTACACAGGGAGATCTAATCTTACAAAAAAAACATAGTATAAAAATCTACTTGCCAGCTAAGTTAGGTTTTTCTGTATTTGTAGTCTACATGGCAACCGCACACATACCACTTGGTTAAAAGCTATGTGACAGTGTTGCTTTTTAAACTGGAGTAATTTTATAACACTATGTTACAATTTTATGCTACCTTATGGACCTAGGCATCTTCAAATGCCATATTGTCATTTAAAATCAAAAGGTCTAAAAACAGATTCCCGATGTTCTCTTGGAGCATATATAGCTCTCAGAACTCTTTTGATTCCTTTCCCAAACTTAAAAACTCAACAAATAAGAAGCCTTCAAACGCAGCAAGCATGTTGTTTTTCACTTCACTTTCACTTTTTCCCCACACATTTGCTTCACAGCATTGGTTTCCTTTCTGTTTTTCCAAGGATAGTCCTATGTCATATCAAAAAGAAACAATTTTTATTTCAAAAGAGAAATCACACAACAGAGGTGAGGATTTTAGGATGGGTGTAGAAGTTTTATATATCAGCTATGTTTATACAGCTTATCACTGCAGACCAATAGGTGTAAAACTGCAATAACAATTTTGCTTCTCTGTGTTCTTTGAGTTCTGCCAGGAACTTTAACTCCAAGCCAAGGATTCAAGTTTTGTTGGTCTTTGTCGCACATCTTGATGTTTTGAAATTACTTCTGCTGCCTTGAATTCTACTGACTCCTATAAAATTAATATACTAAAGAATGAGCAAGTATTTTTAATTGGATGACATCTGACACAACTTGGGATACTACAACAAACTACTTGAAACTGGGTGTCTTATAAGCAAGGTAGATTTTTCTTCGGGTGAGACCAAGGCCACAGTGCATTCTGTGTCTGATGCAGGCTGCTTGCTGGACCGTCGATGGCTGTGCTTTTATTGTATCCTCACAGAGCGGCAGGGAAAGGAGACTGTGGAAGGGCAATGATCGCATTCACGAGGGCTGTGTTTTCCTAAGTGATTATCTCTTATGTAAGCCTTGCAAATTAGACTTCAACATATGAATTTGGGATGAATACAAATATTTAGTCTATATAAGTAGGGAAATAAACTAATAAGGTTTGCTTTATTCTAAGGAGGAGTGATCAGTTTTCCTTTTTATTCCTCACCCCAAAGCCTGAGTGGAAGTGTCCCTTAAGTTCAGTACCTCTCTCTGAGTGGCCTTTCCGGGTACATCCTCATCCTGTTGATGGGTGGTGGTAGTGTGACTGTTTCCTGTCAAAATTAAGTACTCTTCCATCAATTCATAAGAAAATCCCGGGTCGGCCAAATACTTCTGCAGATGAAAGCGTGGCAGGGGGTCCGGTCCCCCCGCCTGCTGTGCCGGCCCCACCCCAGGGCATGCTGTGACCGCAATTGAGACGGCATGGTGGGCACACCAGCTCTTGGCTCACCAGGAGTCTGATCTAGTAGTGAGACCCTGAACACCCTGAAAGCCCTTCCCTAAAATACAAAGAAAGAAAGTGGGAGAGAGAGAGAAAGAGAGCAGGAGAGAGAGAGAAAGTCTGACCAACGTTTCCATGGAGTTCTGCTGCTGAGAATTGTTGCATGCTCCTGGTGACATCTACCTTGAGTAAATTGTGTCCACATCAAAGTAGCTGGAGAAAAATGGGAAGAAACCAGAAAAAAATTCCTAGCCTACTTTTAACAGGGAAAAGTATAAGAAACCATTACTTTTAGCTTTTTGTTGATAACCTCTGTTTCCATAAATCTGATCTCTGTGCTCAGCTAATTGCCAGAGTTGAGTTTTATTATGGGAAAAAAAAAAAAAGAACGCAATTCTATTTGGACCTCTAAGTTACCCAACATGAGTAGATGACTTAGAAATAGATTGTTATTGCCATACATTTTCCTCTAATTCAGAATACTTGAAGATCAAAAGATTTTCTCAGATATTCACTTTTGGCTTAGTTGAATTTTCAGGTCCACTCTGCTTGTTCACAGCCTCACTCACCAGGTTCAGCCTGCTTCCTCTGACTGGTCACACAAGTAATTTCCCTGTGTTTCTTTAATTTTAGAATCTAAAGCATGTTTTCCTTTAGATCCTAAAGCTTTCTGAAGAAAAATAAATACATAAAATGTCATTGAAACGTATATTTGTCTTTGACCTTCGTAATTCAAAGGGTTGTTTTATTTCCTTTATAGGTGCCAGGAGGCTAGTAATTAATGAACATATAACACACAATTCTGATATTATAAGAAACTATTATTTAATTTTAAAATAAAGAAATGCATTTAGAGAAATCCCTTATATATAGTTCACATGCAGCTTGCTAACGAAAAGTATGAGACTGAAGCCAAATGCTCTCTGTCTGTTGAAACTAAGCAACTTGAAGTATTTTGGACCCAGTAGGAGGAAAGGCTTAGGCATCATCTATTAAAACACCAGTAGTCTGCCTGATGCAGAAGCCTGTGCTGGAGAGAGCCCCAGATACTGCAGGGCCTGTAACAGAAAGGTCACTGCAGCCCAACCCTGAAAAACCAGCACAGGAAACATAACAGGAACTTGTCTCAAAAGCAAACACAGAAAAAGATATTATCACTTTATTCCCTTTATCTGTGTCTTCAGTTTATTAGAAGTACCATGGAAATTTTACCACAGAAACAATAATTTTACCTTAGAAATACCACTAGGTTTTTATTTTCATACTAGAGCAAAGAGTTTAGAGAATGAAAGAGATATATTAAACACTGCCTGATTTCCTACTTATTGTTTCTGATAAGAATAGTATGCTCTTTGACTTAAATAAATAAATCTTTCTGATCAAGAAAAAGGCCCCTGCAGAGCCACTGGCCTCTGATACTCAGGGCTTCTGGTCCACTGTGACCCTTTTGTTTGGCCTTCTTTCCTGTACGTAATCCCATGTTGTAACCTGTCTCGGCTGCTGTAACCTGTCTCGGCTGCCCTCTCTGCTTTCTAGGTCTCTTTGCAACCATCATTTTGATGTTGGGTGACCTCTCCTACCTACTGGGAATACGGTACTCATGTTCTTGTTTTAGCGGAGCCTTATCGAAATCTTCAGACGTACAGACCACATAAATCATGCTGTTTCAATCATATTTTCAGTCAGTGCCAGTCAAAAGTCTGAGAACAAATTGTGTATCCACATACTTTAGGGAGCCTTTTAAAAAGTTATTGAAGAAGCCTCCCTTTTTTCTACACTTGTCTCACCTAAACCTGTTCTTCCACTCTCTCCTATTCACAACCACGATGGCTTCATCTTTTATAGAATGGGGAAGTTATTAAACAAATAACGAGCCGCCTGTATAGATGTTTAAATCAATTGCAGTGCAATGAAGAAATACATTTTTAACTGAAGTAGGCACCTCTTGCCCTGGAAGGCAGAATGTGAAGCTTCACCTGGCGTGCTCTATTCTCTGCACATGAGCCTCTCCTTTCCTTTTGCTTCTTGTCGGGATGTGTGTGTGTGCAGTGCAGGTGGCACATGGGAGCGTAGCTGGGACCTGGGTTCCCTCCGGCACATCACTGTGCAGACGCTGCGTGGGAATCATGACGTGCTATGGCGCAGCACTGGAGACCAGTGGGCACTGCTCATAGCGCTTGGCCTTGCGGAGCCTGAAGCAGAGGGATGGAGAGGAGAAGGGCCTGGGCAGCTGATAGCCTCGCGCGCTCCATGGGTGTGCTGAGACTTTGTGCTAGCCGCAATGGGAAGGTCATAGGAATAGCGTTAGACACTGGCTGAGCCATGGACAATGGGTGGGACCAACTAAAGAGAGAGAGCGTTAACAAGTCCGGGAGTAATTGGGCAAGAGGGATTTGTGGGCCAGGTTGAACTGGAGCTAAAACTGTGCACATCCTTCCTGACTACAAGCACCTCTGAAATGACCTGAGGCAGCACCTGGTCTCACAGGCATAAGCAAGGCACAGCCAGTAACAGAAAGTCCACCGAGCCGGAGGTGCATGTTTCTGAAACACATTTTATCTGTTTTCCACATTATAACTGTAAAACATATTTATCATATTAATCACATCTAGGACAAAAACACATATTGAATAATAATCATGCAGCTCCAAAATAAGCAATATTAAACTTCAGTGAAGCTTTAAACAATACATATATGAAAACATGCACATTTTGTTCATATCTTAAAACTAAAGATAGAGATGAAAATTTATACCATTAGTATCCTGTTCTAGAAATGATCAGTTTACCAAAAATATATTCCTGTATTATAATACACTATTTTATGACATTTTAATGATTGCATATATCAGAGAAATACATATTGTTTTCGTTGAACTTATGTATGGCTTGATTTTGATATATTTGCATTTTTCAATTAAATCTTAATGTGTAAAATACTTTCAGTCACATAGGCTTTCAAATGAAAGATTTACAAGTTGTAAAAGTAGATCTTTTATCTTTCTCAAAAACTATCATCAATATTTCAGTAGGTTTATTGGGGTATGTATAGAATATCACAAGGTAAACACAACAAAACAAAACTACCTACAAATTTTTCCAACTTTGAGAAAAATAGTCTACCCTCTTTTTTCTCCAGGACAATGCTTCAGGCTTTCTTACCTTATAGCCCTTTCCTGAGCTGTTACCAGAATGTCCTAGCTCTAAATTCTGTTTCAGTTAATGTTTAAGGAACAGAAAAATTCTTTTTTGCAACATTCAGAATTCAGTACTGAGATAGCCACCCAGATTCGGCTTGCATGCACTACAGATCAAGGAAGTACTCCTCTGTGGGCAAGCATTATTGCAGGTCAATGTAAACATTGTCTCCAGGGACAAAGGTCTCATTTGGTTGATGTCTATGCATAAGTACCAGAGCCTAAAGCTTGCATGTCTACTGCAAGCCATTGTGCCTTCTCAGGGACAATATCACACAAAGCAAATATCTGAGTACATGAAAATACACATACAATGTTTTCAAAACTTTGGTGCCTCAACATTTAAGCTCTCAATGAGACTGAAAAACATTCCATGTCACTCTTGTCAAAGCCTTTTCCTGAAACATTTGGATGATGCAAGATGTCGTTTCCAGTGATTGATAAACCAGTTTCTATGAAAGACACAAGAACTGTTTGGATCGTGGTATTCTCAAATGAGACAAAAAAGGAAATTTGTTTTCTGAATAGGAAATAAAGTATGCTAGGCCTATTTTAGATGCTTTAGTGTGCCAGAGATGATATTAATTTTGGTGTTCATAAATTACTAATCTGGAATAAGAGGTTGAATGTATTTTGAAAACTTAAACCTGTTTCAACTGAACATGTTTAACTAGTTAATAAGAAACATCAAAAAGACAAAACCCTGAGGTCAATGGTCATTTTTTGTAAAGCTATTATATGCTGTTTAAATTGGTTGTTCGGGTCTGTCTATAACATAAGTTTAATAACCTAGCTCAAATGCAGATTTCTAATTTTCAATTAACATAGGAATAATTTTGTTTGCTAAAATAAAATAAATGAATGAATGACAAGTCTGAGACATGAAATGTTTTAGGCAGAACTTTTTAAAATTCCAAATTTCAAAAAATCATGTGGCAACTGTGTAGCTCAAGCTTTAAGTATTAACTTTTAACCTTTGACCTTACAGATTTTAACCAATGAAATGTCTCTTTAAACTTTAAAGGAAACAATGATAACGAGCGCCTGGCGATTGCTAGACAGCGAATTCCATATCGACTTGGTCGAGTAGTTGATGAGTGGCTACTCGACAAAGGTAAAAAACATTGATTAAAACTTCAAATAAAAAAATAATTTGAACATAACCAAGTAGTACTTCATTGTAACACTAATAAACATAAAAAATAAATTTTCCGTAAAACTAAATTAAAAACAAATTTAAAACAGTAAAATGTAGATAGTAATATTTGCATACCTTGTATAATAATTTCTCTACATTTATAGACGTACCAGATGTTTAATAATCTCACCCAGTTAATTTAAGGTTAAAGGGACTGTAAATATAATCCACTAACTCAATCTTTGAAGGTACTCATAGCAAGCATTAACCCAAAATGATAAATCATTCATAGATTATACTACATGTTCCAACCTCTAAATTATTAACTAAAATATGTGTAGTTCTGATATCTTTATTATGGTCCTGAAAAAAAAAAACTCTTTGTTTAAACTTTAGGAATCTTAAATAGTGGGCAATATGGATTGCCAGTCAAAACAAAGTCCCTTTAACATTTGCAACCTTCTAAGCCCTGATTAAAACTGAGCTTAAAGTTGTGTGCATGCTTTTTATGGGCAGAGAGCGGTCTGCTAACCCTGGACACTCAGTCTGATATGGTACTGTTGCTAAGGACTGCTGTTTGATGGAAATGTGCCATGATCCCTTCATCGGTTTGTGTATCATTCCTGAAGCCACTTTCTTGCATCTGAAGCTATTTTTTTCCCATTTTCTTTTGTTTTATTAGACTTGCTGAAAGCCAATCAGAAAAATAGTTTCAGAATTTTTTGTCTCTGACATGCTCAGTGTGAATCATGCATTTCTTCTCAGTGTGATTGCCGGAAAAGTAGAATAATTAAAGTAACAATGGACTATTGCCTTCAAACGTGTCTAAAAAGTAGCATGTAGAAACGTGGGAATTATGTGACTTAGGAAATTTTTACCATAAAATTCAATGTTTGATTTCAGCTCTGTAGATTAGATTCTGTCAGAAGTAATTTTAGGATGACAAATACTTGAAATCTTAGCTATGTCACACATTCTAAATTTGTTTAGGCATGAGGCCAACAGTATAAGATCTTGAGAGAAAAGAAAAAGGGATTCATAAAAATTGAATTGTGATACATATCTTTGATTGGTCTTTTAGCAAAAACACTACATTTGCAATAAGTTGAAAGTTTACAAGTATTTGCCAGTAATTATGCATTTCATGGACACCTCATTTATAAGCAATGAATTATGAGTCAAATGCCTCTCTTATAGTTTATTGCTCTCATTATCCACCCCATGAAAGATCTGTTTTATCATCCTTTGTAGAATGTAGAGTTCACAATCAACATTTTTGCATGTATGTAATATTATCTTTACAGGGCGTCAGCTCACAATCTTCAATAGCCAAGCAACCATAATAATTGGCGGGAAAGAGCAGGGCCAGCCCTTCCAGGGCCAGCTCTCTGGGCTTTACTACAATGGCTTGAAAGTTCTGAATATGGCAGCAGAAAACGATGCCAACATCGCCATAGTGGGAAATGTGAGACTAGTTGGCGAAGTGCCTTCCTCCATGACGACGGAGTCGACAGCCACGGCCATGCAGTCGGAGATGTCCACGTCTGTCATGGAGACCACCACGACCCTGGCCACAAGCACCGCGAGGAGAGGACGGCCCCCCACAAAAGAGCCCGTGAGCCAGGTGAGCGCAGCGTCGCGTCCCTCCCTTTTCGGCCTGTGATTACCTGCTTTGGTGCTTACCTGCTTTGGTGCTTACTGACACGGAATGCTCATGTCTCTCACCTCAGACATGGTGTTGCCAGCGAGACTCCACTCAGCACAGGTCACGTGGTTGGAGGCGGACCTGCGGATGTGATGTGGATTAGAGCTTGGTGGAGGTTTTAGCAAAGGTGTTGCCTGAGTCAGTTTGTTCGCAGCTGGGTAATAGTCTTCGTAGAAGAGCTTTGGTCTTGGCCAGCCTGGCAGGACTGTGTGCTACTTACAGTTTGCACTTTTAGACTTTTATGAAAAATTTAAGAAAATACTTGAAAACCCTTACTGCTTAAATTCAGTATTTCATCAAAATAAAGCAAAAATTATTGCAATAAAGCAAATTTGGAATCAGAGATATCCCTGGAACACTGTTGTATACAGATGTCTGACAGTTTTGATTTATAAACAAATGGTTGTTGCAGTGAATGGTACTGAGCATCAGAGATGTAAAATATGCTATTTAAGAACTGTTGGAGTAAGATGTTTTGCGTGATAGTTGGCTGATTGCTCTTGCCTAGGGCCTATTTTGATATGCTTGTTTGATCTTGTGTCTGAAATCTTTGAAAACTAGAATTTTAAGGCTGGGGTGTGCCTCAGTCGAAGAGCACTTGCCTAGCACTAATGAGTCCCTGGGTTTTATCCTCAGCACTACAAAAGGAAGAAGTGGAACTCTTACTGTGGTGTTGTCACAACTGGGAAGGCCTTGATCAAGGCCCATGAATGAATGGCCTACGCATGTTAGGCGTTGGTTCAGTTATCAGTGTTGTGTTAATGAAGAGTGCAGATTGGGGAAAAGACTTTTATGAAATGCTCTTGCTGTGGGCTGCCAGATCCCTTCATATTTACAGCCATTGAATGTACCCAGGGGTTAACTGTGCCAGAACGTATTCCTTTGGTCCCCAGTTGCTTCTTCTATTTTCAATACTTGATGGGTGTCTTCAGTAGGTGCCATAAAAAACATTGTTTTCAAATACACGATCCTTACTCTTCTAGGAAGTTGCATCCTAAAGGAGCACAAACACACTCTTATTTTTTGCATTGCTCTTACCTAGTGTCTGCTGTAGGCTGAGTATTAAATTTGGAAAGAAAGCAATGCAAAGTGAATTCTGTTTGCATCATTACTCTACTGCCAATTAACATGCACAGCACAGAACCAAAAATGGAAGCAGATTCTGAGTTTTACTTTGAATAGGAAGGAGTGATGGGAGTAGAATAGAGGAAGATAAAGTCTCCTAAGAGAAAGGACCCTGACAGCGTGAATTACGCAAATTCAGAAGCATGGTACCTGGTTGCTTTGCATAGTTTCCATGTAGACATTGCTATTTTCTTGCATTTTTATGAAATTCCCTCTCTCCCATCTTTCTTCCTTCCTTCCTTCCTTCCCCTCCCCTCCCTTCCCTTTCATTTTATCCTGCATCCCTCCCTCCCTTCCTCATCCCTCCCTCTCTCCCTCTCTCCCTTCCTTCCTTTTCTCACTTGGCCCCAAAGCAGAATGCACCATCTCAAAGGACATCAGAATATATTTGTTGACGACTGTCCACATGTGCCAGACACTGATTCAGCATAAACACATGTTGGTAACAACAGACAAAAACTGCTGCTCTCATTGGATAATCATTTCATCAAGAATGTAGAGTATAACCATCTTGGTGATCATGTTTAGATTTAAAATATCATTGATAATATTGTAATACTTAGCCCTTTTGATAAAGACCTGTGATTTGAATAGGAGCATTTAGCGGATTAAGTCGCTGCTTAGGGGGGCACAGGGAACAGGGTTCAATCCCCTGCACCTCGTGTCGCACCAGCCCCACCCCCAAGTGTGCTGAGCTGGTGCCAGGGACCAGACAAGGTGACACACACCTGCAATCCCAGCTCTGAGGAGGCTGAAAGCAGGAGGATCACTATGAATCTGAGCTGCATAGTGAGACCCTGTACCAAATACATTTAAAAACAAGACAAGAATCCCCAAGAGTATTCATGAAGCTGCCCTCTGTAAGATGGTTGTCTGATAGCTCTATTTGGTGGTCTCCCCTGATGTTTCCTTCAAGTGCTGTTATTGTGGTTGGTTTATGGTTCATTTTATGCTAAGCAAGATGTTAAAGTGAATCTGATGCAAGAGAAATGAAATATCAAATAATTGATAGACTTTTCTTTATATAAAATGACTCAAAGAGAACATTTAAGTATATTCAGTGTTGCCAAAACTCCCATGTGAAACAGAGACATCACCAATTGAGAAGAGAAATATTAGCACTGTATTTTTATTTTATCAGCTAGTATTTGCTATGTAGAGAGGAATAGCATCTTTTAAAGTAGGGAAAATAACATCATTGAAAAGATAAATATACAGAAATGAAGAATTAAAAATGTATTCATTCATAATATTAGTTAATGCAAAGGGAAATACTTCAATGCTTGCTACCTGCCAATGCAAAAGCATCTCTTTTATTAAGAAACATGTACTGTATGTTTAAGGAAAGCAGCACTTTATAGAGGTAAGCAACCAAATCAATTAATGATTACTTGCTTCATTTAAGGAGGCATTGACTTAAATAAAGCTTAAATAAAAATATTACTATTCGTTTAAAATGGATATTTTAAATCTTCACACTTCAATCAATTAATATCATAAATTAAATAATTTGGGTTTGTCTATTATAAATATTCAGTTGCTGTAAATTTCAATCGTAATAACATTTTTTTCTTAAAGTCAGACAAATAGTTTTTGAATTGTTTTATGGTGCTAAGTATATGATTTCTGGTAACCTATGCTGGATAGGAAAACCATTAGGAAAGAAAGCACAGAATAATTTTTCGCACATTTTTCTTACCTGGCAATTGATTTTTAACTTACCCTCTAGAAATGCAAGAGGTCACTGAATTATGTAAAGTGTTTGGTAGAATTGCTCTGCATATAGAACACTTAAATACGAGAGTGCTCTGTGATGCTAGCTCCGGACTGTAGACTATCTATTGTTTCCAGATTGAATACAGCATCTCTCACTTGAGCTGTGCCCATACCTGCCTGCTCCAACCAACTGCCTTATGAATTGTGTGCTAGGGAGGGTCATTTCATTTTCCAGAGACCGTACTGGACTCTTCTTTCAATCAAAGTATACTTTCCCGGCAGTAACACCGAGCCACTTACATGACAATGACAGCATACTTGGGCTGATTGTATGCTTTAGAACTACAGAAACACATTTTTGGTCAAGCAGAATTAAATTGAATTCATTTCAAGTAGATGAGATGAATTTTGTTCAGCCATCCTGCAGGGCAGGGAGTAGGTGAGAAGTGTGTGCCAGTTCTGAGTATTCATAAAATCGTCCTTCTCAACATTATGTTTAGATTCCTAGTGAAAACTGAAAATGCTTTACAAAGGAAAATATGAAAACAATTTTTTCTTCCAAGTAATGATCAATGTTTATACCTTCTTACTCTAGAAAGATCCCTAGAAAAATGATTAATACTATGAAATGACAGATATGGTTCAGGCCTCATTAGTTTTTTCTAATGTGAGTATAACAATGTTGGTAGCATATTTATAATGGGTTATGTGAGATTTCTAAAACTTGTTTTACTTTTTTCTAATTGTTATTTCTTCCCATCAGAGCCATTCACCTTACGTGGAACTATCTGTAAGGATCTCCTCAACAGATATTCCCTGATATAAGTGGTGGCGTGAAGTACCATAGAATCACTGGTACTTCTTAGGCTCAGGGAAGGGGTGTCGTGCAAGCATGTTAGCTGCCCAGTGTCCCCTGCTCCTCTGAAAGATCTGGCATTGTCTTTGTGTGTGTGTGTGTGTGTGTGTGTGTGTGTGTGTGTGTGTACCAGGGCTAGAACTTGGGATCTTGCACTTCCCAGGCAGGTGCTTATGCCACTGAGCTATCTTCTCAGCCCCTGGAGTTGTCTTATAGTGACACAAATCTCTGTGTAAAAGAAGGGAAAGGGAACTGCCCTTAGCACGCCAGTGTGTATAGGAAGAAAAACGAAACTGTGCTACTGATTTTACAATAAAAGTTGTGACATTTCTTTTGGAATATTCTTTGTAGCTCACATTATTATCTCCTGTGGGGCCAGGAAGATGGCTCAGTGGAATAAGTGCTTCCCTGGCAAGTGCGAGGGTCTGAGTTCAATTCCTGGTTCCACAAAAAAAAAAAAAAAGAAAAGAAAAAGAAAAGTGAAAAAAAAAATGATCTCCTGTTTTCCACTTCAGTCATTTTTTGCAATCTGCAAAAACTTGGGATTTTGCTCATAGAGGGGAATACAGAATGGTGAGAAGGGCAGTGACCCAGGCTCCACTTCTGGCAGGAGTACCCACCTCGTCCTGTGGCTCTGATGCCTTGGGGCGATCTGGCTGTGTCTTGGTGCCGTTGCTGCTGTATAGGTGGATGAACAGCTAAGTGCTTCAGATGATACTCTCATTAGATGTCCCCACCACTGTTTAACAAAGGGCGTGCCTCTCGGTTGGCCTGGACATGCTACAGTGTGCTTGACCAGATAATGTCATTGTGAACAGCATTTGTGACCTTTAGGTACATCCTATTTTGGTATATAAATTAAACTGCACTCAACATGTGCAATAAATATAAAACAACTCTTATAAGAAATTCACACTTCACAAGAATAATAAATGTTAAACTTTAGCCTTTGGAGCAGACACTGATTCTAGTATTTTTACCTGGCCTTTAGAGTCTACACTCTTTTCATGTCATTTCAAAAAGTCTTGAGAAAGGAGAGAATGCAAAGTTGAGAAATTCTGCCTTGTGCTGGTAGAACAATAGTTTGCATGTCTTGGGAAGAATTAGGGTCCGTGAGTTTGTAACTATGGTTGGAATATAATGGAGCACTTCTTTATTTCCAGGGTGGAGATAACAAATCTACTCAAGGACAGGGACTACAGAGAGTTGGGAGACATTAGTTGTGGGTTTTCATAGTCACGTATATTTCACATGAAATGTCCTTTACAGTCAATGGCATTTGACTCCCAGTGGCACAGACCCAGTCAGTGTTCAAGTGAGAAGTGTCTGTAATCCACTGGACCCATTTCTGGAGACTGCAGCACTACTGATGAAAAATTAAAATTATATGCTTGAAAAATGTAAGGAGAATACACACATATTTCCATGAAAAATATTTAGAGCCAACTACATATGCTTTTCAACTTATAAGAACAAAATATTCTCTTTATGAAAAATACTAATTAACCTTCACAAGGGTTTCATTATTAAAAAATAATAGTGTCACTTATAATTATATGTTTCTGACAACCACTGTGAATTTTTGATGATGTGAATTATTAATTTTCTTTTCCCTAGACCAATCATTCCACTGAACTTTCTTAAATTAATGTACATTGTTTTGGAGCAAATTTTAGTGCACACAGTGGAAGGAAACACTTGGGTGTAGATTTTGAAATACTTCCTGGAAGTAATGGTGTCTGATGGAAAGAGTGTAATTCATTGCTGGCAAGCAGAGGCACCACATCATATGCGTTTTAGTGGGATTATTTTAAGATAATTCTTTGCAGTCCATTTTCTTTGGGATCTGGAGCCTTCATAGATAGAAAGATCCCCTTTCACTAGACTCAGCCAGATTTGCACTGTCTTCTCACAGAGCCAGTCCTGGGCAACTGCTCTTGCTCATCCGCTCACTCATTTTCTGGCCAGACCTCGAGCTGGCTAGGCAATTATGAGTCCAGGTGCCACTGTATTCATTGGAAATGCAGCACTTTTCTGCATACAGTTTACATTCTAGTTTTTAAAAATTTGCAATAAACCACAACAGGATGTCAAGAGCTGAAGGGAATACAGCAGACAATAAGGGGGTGAATGGTTGTTGTGGCCACAGCCATGAAATGTGAATCCCCTTTGATTAGAGGTACAGAGGGTCACTTATAAAGGAAGTGTATTTAGCTCACAGTTCATAGAGGTTTCAGTCCACAGTCGGCTGTCTCCAAGGCAGAGCAGCGCCTGGCAGAGGGCAGCAGTTCAGGGTGGTGGGAAATGGCAGAAGCGCCCAACAAGAGACAAGACCCTTGCCTGTTGCTCACGCTGTATGCTGGCTACCTGCCCCTGGGCAGGCGTCGCTCTCACCCCCTTACTCCCACTTCTGGGCCATGAGTCAGCATCAAACTCTAGGCTCAGCAGCCTCTGATAAGCCCACTGCCTCATTTCCACATGAGGCTTTGACAGGAACATCTAAACACAAACAACAATACGTACTAACCAGAATGCCTCACATTCAGAAGAGGGCAGCCTGCGGGTGGGGCTGGTGGCTGAGAGTTGCCTTGGTCAGGAGCTAGAAGCCAGAGCAAATTGCAAAAGTGACCCAAGATAGGCCTTGCCTGGCCCCAGCCTGTTTGCTCCTCTGTCTTCAGTAGATATCTCAACTAGCTCAGGAGTGACCGGATCCTGACATGCCCTTGCTTCTGAGGAAGAGGTGGAAACGTCAGGAGCACAGCTGATAGCCCACGCGCCCAGCGTGTGTGACGGCCGAGGCCTGCGAAGCTCCACGCCCTACCCGGCTTGCTGGCGGCTCCTGCTGAGCTCCATGAGGAGAGCTGTCTGCCGCACTTGCGAACAGCACCTGCGGTCTCCTCTCCCCCACCTTGCGCCCTTGACCACCTCAACTGCAATGTTCCCGAAGGTGTCGTGCCATTGTTTTATTTTTAATTTTTTTTTAAGAGAATAAAATACAGTAAAAAGAAAATTAGAAATGATACAGAATTTTACTACACAAAGAGCCAAATTCAACAATAGTTGCTACATTACATATTGTTGTCTTCAAAGTGGTTGTTTAGATTACTAGATAAAAACATGTAAAATTGATCAAAAGATTAAAAAGAACACTTAGACAGCAAGGAGGACCACCGTGAGTCTGATCTATGCAGTGCGACCCTGTAGACCATGCACTAAGCATGTTAAAATAGCAATAAATAAATCAGTACAATGCCCATAGGCTACCCACTGTAGGGCAGATATATA
>PVKA01018850.1:0-43071 GCA_004027165.1 Ctenomys sociabilis
TCCTCCTATCCAGGGAAAAGCCCGCCATTTTTATGATCCTACCAATGATATCTGAACACGTGTATGATTGTGATGGGTCTGTAAAATCTATATAGTCTGCTATACCAGGAAATCCGTTGTTGCTTGCACGTTGGACGCCGCTGCTAGCGGACGCATGTAGAGGCTTGCATCCCGATCCATAAAGGCTTGTTGAACCCGCAAAAAAAAAAAAATAAATAAAAAAATAAAGTTTTCTATTCTACATATCCTGTGCTCATTCTATTAAACAGAGGCCATGAAGTTCCTACAGTCTAATGCTACTTCTAAGCGCACTATTAAGTTGCCATGTTGTGCCTACCTGATGTCATTTAATGTCGTACGGAAATCTGCATCATGGACAAATAATTTCATTTACATTTGCAAATATCTCAAACAGATATCTTGAGTTTTAGATTAAAAGGCAGTTTAAAATCAAAACAAAATAGAACAAAAATCCTCTTGATTTGCTCATAGTGTGTTCCTAAAATCCTTTTACATACTAAGGAAAATATTTTTTGACATATCATTAGTAGATACAAAGACAATAAATTACTTATGTGCTTTTTATCCTAGTGATATAATTCATAGTTCAGAAATTCATAGTTCAGAAAAGAAACCTCTTTAAAGCAAACCAGGGGGAGACTCTGTTTATTTTTGAAACAACCTTTGAAGGCTTTTCCTTAACAGATGATGGCCCTCCATGTGGCTTCATCAAGTACTGCTCTGAGAGGTGAATGATTAGCTAAGAGGATGCAATTAGGAGCTCACATGAAGGAACATGTTCCACGTCAGATGCAAATGCTCTTTGTTAGTTCTTCTCCACCCAGAATGAAAGATAAATGATTAAGAATTGCAAGATGCATCAGGCTTGGTTTGCTTCCAGCCTCTAGGGGCTTTGGGGCTCTCCTCTCCTCTTCCTGGCTAGCAGAGCATTAAGGTACAGACTACCAGGATTCACACCCTCTGATAATAAAGAGAAATTCACTGTACTTGATGGATGCTCTTCACACAGTTTATCCTCATCTGACTGGGTGAAGGAGCTGCCAAACAGAGCTGAGCCACAGCCCAAATATTTGTGGCTAAGAAGGTCAAGATTACAGGAAGGCCTTGCAACCATGGCTGTGGAGGTGCACTGAGGAAGGAAGCGAGATGATTCAATCTGCCTTGGAGACAGAGGTGCCAAGAGTAGGCTGGGATTCTCAGGATATGGAGTCACTAACTGTTGACAAGGAGGAAATTCTTAGAGCTGAGGAAATCCAGCCTCTTTCACCTCCTTCACCACATTCTGGGAGAGGGTCAAGAGTTATTTATTGCTTTTCACTTGGCCTCCACTCTGAATGTAAACTGGCTGCTGCCTTTGGTTGTAACCTGCAGTCAGACACTTTGGGCTATTGGGGCCAGAGGAATTCTGTGGTTTTATGATTCCCTAGGAGGAATCCCTGAGGTGTCCCTGGCTGGACACAGAAGAGTACTGACAGAATAAAGTCTAGCTCCTTGGCTGGCATCTTCCAGACAGGATTTATTTTATTGGAGGAGGCAGGGCCCAAAAAAGATAGTGACTAATATCCAGAGGCTCTCAAACTTCAGGTCACCAGAATCTCTGGACAGATTATGAAACCGGATTGTTGTGCCTATAACGCCTGATTTATAGATTTGGCCACAGCAGGAGAATCTATATATCATTTTCTTTTCTTTTTTAAATATATTTAGAACAGGGTCTATAGGGTCTCACTATGCAGATTGGACTTGTAGTGATTGTCCTCTTCTCAGCCTCCCAAGCACTGGGAGTACAGGTGCACGCCACCATGTCCAGTCTCAATGGCTGTCTCAGTGCGCTCTGGGGGTGGGGCCGGCATGGCATGCTGGGTATCGAACCCCATCCACTGCGCTCTGCCTAAGCAGCTGCTTTAGTCTGCTGAGCTATCTGGCCGGCCCTTCTTTTTTCTTTTTCTTTTTGTTTTTGTCTTTTTGAGACAGAGTCTCACTATGCAGTTCAGCTGGTCTTGAGCTCATTTTGTAGCCCAGGCTGGTCTTGAACTTGCCATTATCCTCCTACCTCAGCCTCCAGCCTCCCAAGTGCTGGGATGATAGGCATGCACCACCATGCCCAGTGAAAATTTGTATTTCTAGTGAGTTCCCAGGTAAGACTGATACTACTGTCCCAGGGAGCACATTTTGAGACCCACCAAACTAGTGTAACTTTCCAGAGGAGAACCTTGAAGAGGCTGGTAGACCTGGGGTCATGCAGCAAGTATGAGTCTCAGCCAGTGACCCTTGGTCTGCTGCAGAGGTCTGAGGATACACGCACACTGTTACTGATAGGTCCTGGAGCATGCTCATTCAGTCCTCAACAGCAAAACGGAATTTCTGTTCAGATTGTGGGTGTTACCTTCTTGTTGCCACAAATTCAGATATAACAGACAATTTAGATATTTAATTCATTTTATGTCTGGTATTTCAGGTCTCTGAGAATAATATAGACTTGATCGCCAAACACTTGGAACGCCTATGATAGAAATATGTGGCAAGAACACTAGCATATGTGAGTACCTGTGAGGCAACTCCTCTGCATGGTGGGTATGCAGGCTGCATGCATGAGAACAGAACATGCTGGTCTGAATTCTTAGAGACATGTTTTACAATGGACTAAGTGAAATAAGGACCACCATTATCCCTTATCCCAACAAACCTGAAGCACAGGCTATATTAGTTCCATTTTACAGATGAGGAAACAAAGGTGGTGTGAGAAACTTGGTCAGCACATATGCCTGATGGAAGTTGAAGTCCAATCTAGGCCTGCCAGTGTTCCAATCTGGAACTTTTCTTCACCCTTCTCTACTGGTCAAGGACATGAAGAGGAGCCATGGCCCTTCCATCTCTGAGGACCACTTCCTTAGACAGCCCAATGAATTGTGTGGAGGGTCTAACTTATGTTGTCTACTTCAGGCCTTGTATTCTTTAACTCCTGACTTGTCCCTGGTTGTGGGACCAGTTTGAGGGTATGAGGGGCTTCCCCTCTGGACAGGCTGTAAAGCCACATTAGCAGAATTGCTAAGAGCCAGGAAAGGCTCCTCTGATCAGCTAAGTCTAACTCCCATCCTCCACCTATCATTTCCAGCTATTCTGTCTCTTGAGGCCTCTGCTCCCAGAAGTTCCAGACCTAGAAACCTTGGTGAGACAGACATCCCACAGGTACTTACTTCAGTGTGGCCAGGATAGAAAGCTGCTCCCTTGGCAATGCTGTTATTGGGTCCAGACGCTGAACTGAGTTTGGGTCCAGCATGCCATCCGGCCCTCTGCACTGCACGACCACAGGCCAGAACTCTATAGAGAAGGAGAGAGCTGATGTTAGATGACAGACCCTTCACCATGTTCCCCAGCAGATGGATGGATACCTGTGCCCTGGGAAGGGGAAGGATGGCTAATAGATAAATCCTATTTTCTAAGTTCAAGTAGTTTATCAGCATTGGGGTCCAGAAAGAGCTAGAGTCCAACTACCAGGATTGAAGGTCTTGCTTTTATAGCAGTCTGTCTCTCCAGTTCTTGGTTTCAGACTGGACACCATCAGGGTTGGTTTGATATTTGGTAAAGGTACTCCTAGACCCATGCCAAAGCCCTGCTTCAGTAGACCCCTAAAGTTGCATCCAAATAGAAATTACTAAGCACACTGCATATGCCCAGATGTGTAGACCCAACTCTGCATCAATTGAAGACAAATCACAGAAAATATTGCATAGTTCCTTTGATATTAAAAATACAAAATATAAGTAAAAAGAAAAATATAATATAGGTTATAGGAAATAGGGGAATAGATATTTTTTCAAAAGTTAACAGGACCAGGAGATAGAAGGAGGGTGGCTGGGAGAGGAAAGAGGATGAGAAAAAGAATTAAAATGTGTTTTGTACATTTACCAGCTTCCCATAAGGGAAGTAATTATTATGTACTGCAAACATTACCAATAAAAAAATAAAAATTGAAAAAGAAGATGAAATCCTGATGATTCAGAGCAAGTTCGTGGTTTGATAAAAATGCACAAGACAACTTTATCACCTGATATATAACAAGGAGCTTTTACTGAATGGGGATGGGACTCTCAGAGCACTATGATGAAAGTTAAATCTTAGGGATTGGTAGATAACACTGTGAGGCAAAAAATTCCATTTGATTTGAATTGTTTTTAGAGGTGATGGGTGCCTACTGTCAACTTCTGTAAGCCTAATATACATAGATGCTTCTTTTGTTTATTCAACTATATTTCCCGAGTGTCCACCATGTAACAGGCACTGTTCAAGGTGTTGGAGACACAACAGAGAATAAGGCAAGCAAGGTGTCTATTTATGTGGAGCCCTTATATCCTTGCATCTATAAATACCTTCAGAGTCTGTTTATGCCATAAAGGAAATATGGAGTCTGATGAGAGAGGCAGATGGATCAAGGGACCACTGGGTAAAGATTTCTTGGTGAAGAGTTCTCTGAGCAAATGGTTTTCCCATTGGGATCTGAAGGACGAAGGAAAACAAGGAAGAGAGCATTCTATACAGAAGGAACTGCAAGCGAAAAGGTCTTGAGGTAGAGATAAGTTAAGGTGACTAAGTGAATGACAGATGCCTAAGAAATGGGCTGACAAGGTCTGAAAGCCAGGTCCATGGGGACATACCCAAGATCTATGGCTGAATCTTGTGAACATGGGCATAGAGTCAGGGCTATAAGAAGAAAAGTGACATATTTTATGAATAAACCAGTCAGCTCTTATATCTATCCCAGAGTTTGTTGTAAAGAAAATTCTAGAAGGACACCATTATCCTTCCTGCCTGCATTCTCTTTTTCTCTCCAAAATTCCTTCTTCTCATCATGTTCTAGGGATAGACTCCTACCATTTTTTCCTTCAATCTCCTCTCATCCTGTTCTGTGGAGGCAGAGGTTGAAGAGGCTGGCATAGTGCCTCAGATCCTCAATCATGAGGAGAGCTAGGGCACAAGCAAGGGCCCTTGACTGGCTTCATGCTACTATGAAGCATGAATTTAAAGCCTGGCATGTTTTCATTGCTCTTCTTTTCTAAACCCACTCAAAATATCCTTTTGTCTTAGAAGTTAACAGAAAAAAATCAATACTTATCTAAAATTTAGGCCTAGAAGTAAAATATATTCAAATGTCTTTAAGAACATTAATTCAGTGGCAGAGAACATTTTCATTTTGTTGCAGGGTTGGGTTTGACACAGAAGAGGGATGGTGGCATTTCCTCCTGGGTAAGATGATGGGGCATTGTCTGGTCCCATACTCGTGGGCAGGGGTCTCCTCTGCTCCCCAAGCCCTTCATCTTGGTGTTTGACTGAACCTCACAGGTAAAAAGGCAGACAAGCCTCAGGCATGCACCCTGACCAGAGTCCTCTGATTTGTTAAGGCCCTTGGCATTGTTAGGCATTGCTGAAATTCCTTTTCCAAGGGTCCAATAGCCAGCACAAAGTATATCTAAGGTCTCTGTGATTCAGAATATCTATGATTTTATGACAGTAATAGTTTTCAATTTATATCCTTACTGGATTAGCAAGTGATGCTTTTTCTACTCTCATATTTATTAATTAACCACTTAATTTTGCAGGCCCTATATGAGACAGTGTGCATGCTAGGTGCTAGGAACTTAAGAAGAATAAGATATAATGCTTGCTATACCAGATAATCTAGAACTGAGAAAATGCAAGCACAAGACTAAGAATTTAAGTTACACTTTGATAAATATGATGTATGCTTCACATGTTATGGAAATGGAGTAGATAGAATCCAGACTAGTCAAGATATATGTTCAGACAGGAGGATACACCTAAGCAAAATTCTTAAGAAAGAATACTTCATCAGGAAAGAAGAGAAAGAAAGCCACTAGAGCACTTTTGAGTTTAAGAGCTGGGTAGAAGTACAACACAGCTTAGCAGGGGTGTGGAGTATGGTGAAAAGGGAATATGATGGCTTTTATACATTAATTAATAGGTGCTAATTAACTTTGCAGCTCTCACAGCTGTGGCTTGCTTCCCATAAATGCAAAAGGCTTTTACTTTTAATATGTGGAACAACCAAAAAAATAAGAGTAACTGCCATAAGTATTCTAGATGTTCCACTAAGACCAGCCTGCCTGCCAGTCAAGATCATTAGAATAAGTGAGGTCAGTCTAAATAAGAAAATCCGCAACATAGGCAGTCCTGCTTTCTTGGGGTGAAGATGGTGATTATTTGCAATCAATCCCTATACCTCCAGTATCTTTGACACTTGTTGGAAATGTGAATTTTTGTGTCCAACTCAGGTATCTTTAGCCAAAATTCTGGGAGCGAAACAAAACAATCTGTGGTTCAATAAGTCACTTGAGTAATCATGACATACACTTAGTTTTAAGAACCATTGCTTCAGAAGTTACATGGTGGCCCCATCTGACTGAATCCTCCCCAGGGGTAAGTCACCCAAGGCCAAGATGGTACGAACCTGGAATCAATCTGTGGCTGGGGTCTGCCCACCTGACTGTTTCTGGGGATAGTCAAAGGCTCTTCTCCTTTCTAGGTGCCTAGAGGCAAGTATGTTTGTCTGGCTTTCTATGGACCATTGCTTCAGCTTCCTCTTCCTTCTCTTTAGGTGTCAGTGATATTTTGGTTGATTTCAGCCAAGAAACTTAGATGAAGGATACCTTGTTAACAATCTGGTCACTATGTAGATGAAGAAGTTAGAAGAAGTTGTCTTGGCCTCTGGAGGTAGTTTAGTGGAAGTACCATGGCACCAGCTACATCTACTTAAACCTGCTAACTCCACTAATAAGTATCCTACAAGTCCTCTGTGCTTGAATTTTGCAAGATTTCATCTATTTCCCTGGCTCCCAGTTTCTGCTTCTTTCCATTCTTTAATAGCAATAGTTCTTAACTCTGGCTCTTTTGGGGAGCTTTACCTACTCCTACTGCCTGTGTCCCATTTACAGGAAGCTTCCTTCTGTTGGCTTGGAGAGCTTCCTGGGGGTCAGAATTTCCCCCAGTGTAAAGGCCAGGGTGAGAGCCACTGTTGTGCAGGAAGAACTGGAAGCTTAGCACTGCTTCTGGTGAATCAGTAAACGTGTGATCATGGTTTCCAACCTCAGGCTGGTACTCTCTTGGCCTTGGGTGACTTACCCCTGGGGAGGATCAGTCAGATGGCCCCTGAAGCAATAGTTCTTAAAATTAAATGTATATCATGATCACTAGTTATGATATATGATACTGTGATTGATTGTAGATAATCAATTTCTTGAGAAATGGTCAAGAAACTAGTACCATTCAGAAAATATAAAATGTAGATATGGTCACATTATGAGCAGCAAAAAAGTTATAAGAATATGGCTTATCCATGTCAGGGAAAGTTGGGCCTGTTGCTGCTACCCAAATTGTCTAGATTTAAATTGACATTTGTGAATTCAAGGTTTTCTTTTTACTTCCTTCATGGTGCTATCAATGTTCTTTGGTGTTGGCCTAGCATTTGATTGGCTCAATAGTGACAAGACTAAGGGTTATTAGCTGACATTTTGAATACTCAAGTCTTGGGGATGCTTGACCCAAAAGACTTTGGCTTCTTCACCACAGGTTGTTCTACAAAGCCATGACTGCCCCGAAGAGCAGCATGTACTACATCAAAGACGTCAGGACATCGGCAGCCCCATTCTTACTTCCTACCTGCTACAGTGCAGTTGGGAAAGCTTACTAGAAACGTAAAGCATTAGAAATATGTTGTTGATGGTATAATAATTTTTGGTGTCATTATAGTGTTTTTCATCATTGTATCTGTTCCCCTTAGTTATTTCTTTTGCCTGTCAGGTCTTACTTTGAGCCTATACATAAAGGGAAAAAGAATTTGAGACCTTTTGTGTTGAAAGTCTGTTTTCCTAATTTTTATTCTAATTAAAAGTTTTCTACTACGGAATATTACCATGAGGTTTGCTGACTAGAAGCACTCTAAAAATATGTAGTTTTGGCCACTTTGGGATGATTTGATGTATTTTAACTATTTAGTGGTTTTGGCATATGCAATAGGAAAATAGTGAATCTGGCACCAAGGACTTAGAAAGCCATTAAAGTTCAGCAAACCTGCTATTCTTTTTGACTGAATGTTTCTATGCTGCAATTTTGAAGTGCTTTGTCACATTCCTTAAAGAGAAATGGTGTAAGGCTCCTTAGGAGATTGGGAGTAAATTACAAAACTGTTTTCAGCATTTCCCCAGAGAAATAGGCAGCCCTAGGAAGAAGCCATTGTGACCATCTGGCTTTGAGCTTCAGTAAGAAAGAGGATTTTTCTCTGAATGTGAATGGATTTTTCTTGCATATGGCTGACCATGATCTACATGGCGTTTACCTGAGTGGAGTAATTCATGAGCTCTCTAATAGCTAACATGGAGCAGAAGTTTTCAAAGTGTGGATAATTACAAGGACACAAGGACATTAATGTGGTGGGAGATAAGATATCCAAACACATACCAACCTTCCATAACACAGTTGTGGGCAGAATATTTTTGCAAGAATGTACTGCTAAATAACAGTTTTACTAGTACAACCCATCAGCATAGTAATACTAATGATATATCTATAATCTACATTTCAGTGCCAAAAACAATCTAATCAGTTTTCAAACTTTTCTGTGACCCTAGGAAAACATCTCCTTGGTTCCAACTGGCTGATCTTTAAACCACAAGAAAAAGATCTGTTTCAGCTATGTGTTTGTTCTTTCTCTGGTCTGTTGTTCCCATACTTGGAACTCAGAGCAGACAGCCAGACTGGAAACAAAGGGAACTTGCAGAATAGTTGGAGCTGAAGTTTGCATTTGACAGTAACAGCACCTACTGAGGTTCCCAGGGCAGGTCTGGAGAGGCCACCTGGACTGAAGACATGAATGAAAACAAAAGGTGCCAGTGAATGCTGCCTCTGATTCAAATCCTTTATTCCATTTGCTTCATAGGATTAAATATCCTCAGCCCTGCTAGAGTGAGCCTTTTCCTCTCAGTGTGTGGTATGTTTTCCAAGCAATAGGTCAAGAAATGTTACAATATATAAATCTATAATGCAATTCAGATGTAACTTCAAAAATTAAGACAAGTTAAAGATCCATAACCCTGAAAAAGACCAGAAGAAATCCTGGTTTTCAGGACACACAGGGTCACAAGACTTAAAAAGGTCATCTATCCTTCTATTAAGGAGTAACAAGGAGTGAGCCAAGGATCCCAAGTAAAGGAATTTCAGTAAAAAGCTACCCTTACTCGTTAAAGTGTCCGCGAGATGAGGCCATTTCTGTTTGAGCAGCTGGACTTCAGTTTCACTGCAAAAATCGCTGCAGTCACCCTGCATCCAAGAAAATACGATCACCAGTAGCCAGCACCAGACACATCACAGTGGACACACTGGACACTGGGCAGTTCAGCTGTCCCTGAATGATCCTCCCTCACCCTTCTGTGTTGACATTTCCTGCTTGTCTTCTGACTTCACACCCAGAGAATCTGACTCAAGGCATGAAAGAGATAACTTCGCTGTGCCCAGGCATGCAGCATGTACAAATCCCAAGTAACTGGCAGCTAAAATAAGAGCTAGAGATGAAGATTTTATTTCCACGTGTGTTCACTGGGGGGTTCGTGCTGCTTGGGCAGCACTTGCGTGTGGTGTTGGCCATCCTGGACCCAAGCGGTGAGTCCAGTGGTTAGCTGTACGAAGGGCTCTGGGGCAGGCATTCTTGGGCTCAGATTTGGGAACTTCATCTACCTCTTTGATTATCTTAGGAAGAAACGTTAGGTGAGAGTAAAACCTGCTGCCCCTTCTCAAGTCATTTGATTCTCATATAATTATATTTCAGAATATTCCCAATCTTCTAGTGTTTCTCCTTTTAGGGTTTATTTGACCATGACAACAGAAAAACTCTACACTGGGGAAATTCACTCCAGGGCTAATAAGAGATCCACAGAGTGCATCTGTCTCCAGAGATCCAGAGCACTGTAGGTAATTAGAAATTCCAGAGAGGAAGGCAGGCAGTTTTCCACACACTCATCACACACACACACACACACACACACACACACACACAGAGAGAGAGAGAGAGAGAGAGAGAGAGAGAGAGAGAGAGAGGCCAGCCATTTATCCTGTTGCTTCTTAAGAGGAATGATTAAGATTCAGAAAAATAGAAGCAAATTTATTGTATAGCTCTGTTGATCTGCCATAATCACACACTGTTAGAGGTGTGATGAGCCGGTACTGACTCTTTAGTCTAGATGCTCTTCTGGCCAGATACAGCAGCCTGGACCCTGAGGCCTGGACTTGGTTGCATCTCAGCCCCATTACTAACCAACTGTGTGCCTTAACCTTTCTGCACCTTGGTATCTCCTCTCAGAATAATTGCATCTTGCACATTGGGCAATTAAGAGGATTAAACTGAGGAAGTATTTAGCTCAGTGCCCAGCAAGTAGATGGCACTACACAAATATTATGAGTAGCTATTCTTACTGATTTTTATTAAAGTTGTTTGGGCCAAAAGCAGGTAGGGAGTTGCTGGCACAGCTGCATGCAGAACACCGAATGCTATTTCCTGTCCAGTGCAAGCCCCCACCGGGCCCTCTCCAGCAGGGAGAGGTCATCGCAGTGTCCTAGCCATGACTAGAATGGCTGGTCTTGCACATGCTCAGTGGAACTGAGTGACTGCAGTCCGCGTTCTGCAGCTGCAGGCTGATTATCTGCAACCATGTGCCAACAAAGATGCTGAGTAACAAACTGAAACACTTGCTTTTGAAATGATCCATTTCAGTCAGAGGGAGGAGGTGGTGCCAGTTCCAGCTGTAGCCGTGGTTTGCTGAGGGCAGTGCAGTGCTCTCTAGCGCCGGCTGAACTCCTCAGGCGCTGTAAATTAATAGTAACTTTGCTTGAGGTGGTTGCTCTTTCGGGGGGTGAAAGTGAGTCATACGGGGAATACGGCATGGTGGGGCATTCTTCACAGTTGAACGTGTGCTCAGTCATCTAGGGGTTTAGGGTAACTTTAGGCTTCTGCCGGATTATTAACTTCTTGAGGTTTTACGTGTATTTTTATCCACGAGCTTGTCCTAGAGTAGGCGTTGAATGAATGTTTATTGAGCAGAATGAAAAACTCTTCACACAGTTGTGCCAGTTTATTTAACCAAACTAAATCATTAATGTAGTACTGGGAAATATTAAGTGATCCCAAATCCACGTGCCTGGATAACGGAAAGAATCTCCCTTTACTTTGGTGACTCGGGGTTCACTTAAGCAGGAAAAGACCGCAGGGGCTACTGACAGGTGTGCAGCTGAGGAGCCAAGATACAGACCCTCCTTCAGCCTTCCTTACAAGTGCTAAAAAGCGAGCACAGGTGCTGTGCATAACAAACCCCTCCTTAATTCCAGGGTGCTTATTTTTCTTGTCCTGAATTCCCTTGGAGGAGGCTGTGCTCCAGCCCAGCCGCTGGGTATGTTGAGCAATCCGCTGGGATGGCAATCACCTCATTGTTTAGTTACAAGGCATGAGAAGATGAAAAAAGAAAGAAAAAAGCAGAGCACACACATACAGAATGCGGGTGGAGACTGCACGATGGTAATGAAAACCATTTGTTAGTGTTGCGCGCCTTCCTTTGTGAATCCGCCAAGTGCCTGGCACCAGGCTCTGTCTGTGAGGGGAGCTGCAGCTCAAAGGCCTTCCAGGGACTCATTCTGCCATGCCTGGCCTAGAGAGTGTCACTCTTTGTCCCCTGGAAGACAGGGATTTGACTGACAGCCCCAGTTCCCCCTGAGCTCCAGCCACTCTCATGGCCAGTCCCCAGACTACTCTCCTATCCTTGGACCTGTTGTTGGCCTCAGTTATTTTTAAATTCTACATAAACACAAATTTGGTTTAATTGTGTAAGAAGGGTCCTCTCCTGCTGTCTCCCAGCATTGTGTCCACACACTCATGACCAGATCTGTTTTCTATATTCCCAAAACACAGATTCCAACTTTTTGAGGTTAAAAAGCAAAAATAAATAAAAACTCAAAAATAGAACAAACAAAATCTCAAGCAAGTCTCCAAAATTTATAACCTTTAAAACAGTAAGTATATATTCAGACATACCGTTGTAATGGTTGTAAAGTTTGTTTTGTCTACATTATGTCTAAAATAGATAACTTCAAAAAGGTAGGTGGGGTGGTTATTGACAAGGAAAATACAAAGCATCTGTGTGCCTTTGCTCATGAAGTCCTACAGCCTGAGCATTTTGCCTGTCTCTGTCCACTTCTCAAAGCAGTCACAGTATTTGTAGAAGTCAGGTCTTTGATTCAGAGCCATAGAGCGTAGGAACATCATCACCCACAGTCATCACCACTGTTGCCACAGTGGCCACCACTGCCACCAACATTGCAGCCACTACCTCGCCATATTAGCAGCACCACCACCATCTCCTGAGATTCACTCACCTCCATCATTCAGTTCCCACCCAGTGCCACCACCATTATCACAGTTTCCTCACCATCACCATGAACCACCTCCGACATCACCATGGTGATCGTCACAACAACCATCACTGTCATTGCCATCACCATCTCTAAACTTTAAGAACTTATTGGAATAGCAGTTTGTTCCTATGGACTTTGTACACAAAGCCTAACCAATGTTTCCCAAGGCCTCAGGAGCCAAGCCTTGAAGTCACTTAGTCTCTTCCTGCAGAGTTCAATGCATTCTTTCGATTCATTTATAAGTTTCAACCAAGTAGTGAACAAAGCTCGGGCTTGAAATCAATTTGCACAATTTCCTATATCCTCCATTATGCTATTTTCTATATCCTTTCAGAAGCTTCTTTTTTATATCTTTCTGCTGAGATATTGTATTAGAAATAATATTAATATATTAGAAATCCAACATTGTATTAGAAATAATCTCGATGACAACAAGATTAGAAGTTCTCAGTGTAAACCTTGATAAATTTTAGAATTATCTCGAAAAGAGTAATAGCTATAATGATCACAAGGACATTTATGATATGGATATACACACACACACGTATTTCAAAAAGGAAATAAGGAATTGTCTACCTGAGTCCTCCAAAGTGAGGCAGGTTCTTGTATTTGACTGATGCAATCTACTGATGTACACATTTTTGTGGGCCATTTGGAATTTTTTCATATCTGAAGACAAATAGACTTGGCGCTTAGGCCTCTGCGAGAGGGGAATCTCTCTCTGACCCCTCACCTCAAGCCTCTAATATTTCTGTTCCCATAGCACTGATTGGCTTCCACCTATAAGAATGGAGTTCTCCTAGAACTTGTGGTCAGGCCTGGAGTCTGGCTGTCTTCTGGCACTTCCATCCCAGGGAGAGAAGTGTCCAGCAAGTTGTTCCAGGAGGAGGCCTGGCCTGCTTGCTCCTTCTTGCCACTTTCTCAGAATGCATAGGAGTCCCTTCCTGCAGGGTCATGAGAGTGAGTACCCAAAACTGAGAGTTTGAGTTTAGTTTTCAGGAAGAAAGAATAGGGCTGGGATAGAAATCTCTGGAAAAGTCCCCTTAGGCCTATAGCTTAATTGATAAAAGTTGCCTACATTTAGGTATAAAGTGAGCGATAATACAGTGTGATGCATTAAAATATATTAAACACTTCACTATCATAAGCAGTAGGTTAGAAGTACATGGCCGGTGAGATAGTGCAGTGGTCTAAAGTTCCTGCTTAGGCAAGCTTAGACAAGCATGCAGAGACGGCAGACCAATCCCCAGCATCACATATCCCACCAGCCCTGCCCCCAGTGTGGGCTGAGCTGGCCAAAATAGTAATAATAATAATAATGATGATGATGATAATAATAATAATAATTACTACTCCTAAAGAAAACACTTACTGTGTTTGATGTGTCAGTCAAACCTTTTCAGCAAAATTTTGCTGAAAGCCAAATAAGTCAGGCTAAAGGCTTTCAGCAAAATTTTAAAAATATTTATTCAAAAGTCTTCTTGGTCAGTATTATCTCCATTTTATAGAAAAACAAATTTTTATTGCTTGGTGGGCAGTGTAATAGATAAGCGCCCAGCTCTCTCTCTGTGGCCACTTTTTTTCTACGCTGTCCACACACGTCTCCAGTTCAAAGGAGCAGCAGTTTTGTCCTATGGATTTTGTCCTGAGAATGTCCACTTGTGCTTCTATGATAGGAATATTGTATGAGTGGGATGCAATACCTTTACGTGAATTTACCTAGTTGCTTAGATAAACAAAACTATTGCTGATTTTTCTAGCTTGCAGAACGCCTTGACTGCTTCACTTATCTGTCATGGAACTTTCCTTGTTTGTGATTCCAATCAAGCCTAGATACCGTGCTACCTCCTCCATGACATGCTCCAAGCACTAAGAAATAGGCTTTGGGAGGACCCACGATACTGATAGAAATGCAGTCTTGGAAGATAGAAGATTAGAAGTATTCAGCTGCTTCTTATTGGGCAATTTATAGAAATTGGAACATGGTGATAGCTTTCGTCTCATACATTGCTGGATAAGATCTTGTTTTTGAACTGGGAAAAAAACCTCAGGCAAGACAGGAACTACTCACTCTGGGCTGGAGATGTGATTCTCTGTCTGTTGGCTTCTTGGGTGTGAAGACCAAGCCAGAGGCTGAGGAAGCCAAGTGGAGTCTGTTAATATTTCCATTCATGGACATGCAATAGCAAGCCATCTCATTTATTTACAGTAAAGCATTGAATATAGTATCTTTGTTGAGCTTAATCAGAACCAGAATAAAATTCCAGGCGACAAGAATAGAAACTTACCCTAATGATTTCATTTTTAGTCCAAAACATACAGTGTTTTCTCTTCTTGCCCTATTTGTCACTTTCTAAAACAAGAAAATGCCTAGCAATGACTTTGGTTTGAGGGAGGAGAGGAAAGCAAAAAACACTTAAAAGAAATGCAAAGAGATCAAAAGAGGATGAACATTCAGAAGTTGTTGATCTTTCTTCTCCAAATTTATATAATGAAATAAATCACAAGGTGAGAAAGAGAAGATTGGATTTCCTTCAGTATTTTTTCAGGCCAATTAAGTTGCTTTTATTGTTAGGTGAAATGTCCTTTTCCTAAAAGAATGAGAATCTCACACCATGAAAAACATACAGGCTAGGCCTGGTGAGATAGCTCAGCCAACTAAGCACCTGTTAGGCAAGCACAGGGACTGAGTTTCCATCCCTGGCACCACATGCTGCACTGGCCCTGCCCCTGGGTGTGCTGAGCTGGCAACTGAGTCTGGAGTCTTGGTGTAGTGGTGCTCGCCTGTAATCCTAGCACTGGGGAGGCTGAAAACAGGAGGATCATTATGAGTGAAGCTGCGTAATGAGGCCCTGAACCAAATTCTATCTGTCTGTCTGTCTGTCTGTCTATCTATTTATATTACCTAGCCAGAAGTGAAAGTGCCTTTGCTGATTGGCCATATTGAGTTGAGTAGATGGCTTAACATTAGAAATAATGTTGCTGCGTGTTTTGCAGATTTGTGGTCTTTGCACTCAAGCACTGGGGTAAAAACAGAGATGTTTCCTCTGCTTCTGAGCCTCATACCTCTGGAAGCTCTCTCTAAAAGCTATTGGGCCACTGTCTTAGAGTCTCAAGAATAGGTAAATATGAAGGTGAGAAGTGGAGGAAGGCTTTTCACCAGTGAGCAGTCACTGTCACTCACAGGGTAAGTGCCAGAATATTGGCAGACACATCAGAAAGGCACACACTGGCCATTAATTACATGAGTTGGCCTTGTCCCCACCTGGCACTGTGGGAGAGCTGACTAATGCTGGCACAAAGGCTGGCCCTGGCCCTGGTGCTGGATCTGCTGATTCCAATTAGAGACCAGCCTGCAGCTCAGAAACAGAAGGAGAAGTGCCTATCTGGTTTCCCATCAGCTTAGAGCTTGATGAGCGCTGTGGCAAGAATGGGTGAATCACGATTGGCTGGAGCAGAACCAACCCAACACCTGTGGGTACTGGGAGGAACTAGTGAGTTGGGATTAGGCCTGCATTTGGGACACCTGAGGGTTTCATTTAGGGAGATGAAAAAGTGGAGAAGGCAAGATGAAGCTACAGTAAGAAGCAACAGAGAGGTTGGAGAGTAGGAGAAAGAGGGCAAGGACGGTAGGAGACAAGGGGCAAGAGAATGACAGAGGGAATGTGGCAAAGCAAAAGGAAGATGGAGAAAGAGATTCAAAGGGCAGAGAAGCAATAGAAGCAAGAGGGTGCTCACCCTGAGAGCGAAGCCAGAGAAAGAGTGAAAGGGAAGAGACAGACTGAGAAAAGACTTCAAAGATGACCTGGACCTGCATTCTGTTAAGAGGAAGAAATCATTGTACAGATCATAGGCAGACCCATACGCCTTGGTGATGCCAAGGAGGTATGGCTCCTGGGGTTTTCTAGAGAAAAAGCCCAAGGAGAAGCCATTCCTAATAAGCAACAAACTTCCCAAAGGACATAAATTTCACTGGACCAGCTTCTGGTGACCTTAAGAGATAATCCTGATGTTTCAATTAATGATCTATTAGAATATGATTTCTGTTGGAAAAACTCCAAATCTGAATTCAAACCCAATGATAACATTGACTTGGCAGAATAAGGCGGTGACCTCATTCCCTAAGTTAGGACAAGGTCACATGTCAGGCCCTCGGCATCTTCAGCACAGAAGTCCCTCGTTGCAGGGCTGCCATGCTGGGTGTGCCAGATTTACCCTGGAAATATATGAGATTATATGACCTCACCATTTTCAGATTCAGAGCAAATGTTTTGGAAAGAAATCATGAGTGGAAAGGACAAAAGGATAACATCAGGGGGATTGGGGTTTCCCATTGATGCTTGGATCCAGCTGGAGTTAGTTACAGTATAAACTTTGTTTAATCAAATCCACTGTCATTAATAAAACCCCAAACAAGATCCAAACAGAGATAGATGATGGTATACTTGGATCTCACATTGGGTTTGCATCATTGTTCTTCACCAGGTGCCATCCATAAATCTGGGATGCAGGCTGCTGGAGCAGAGCCGCAGAGAGGCTGGCCTCCCCTGTGACAGCCTGTACCATCCCTTAGTGCCACTGCTAGTTCCACTTCCCTGTTGCTGCTGCTCAGTTGGCCTGTAAATGAGCCCAGGAAAGCAGAGGCTCTGCGCAAGACCCATGGTCCTTCTCTTCCCAATGATGTGAAGGCTAAGGACAAGTGAGGAGGGCAAGGCAGATGCAGGAAACCATCCTGTTGCAAACACTGCTGGAAGTAATGATGTGCCATATTCAGGCAAGTTTACAGAGTGGGGGAGAAGAGCTGTACTCCACCGTGGCCAGAGGCCCACTTGTAATGGGAGGACAGGAGAGAGGCAGGTGCTACTTTGACTGGACAAATGCAAGCCAAAGGAATGTGCTGCCGAAGGGGACAGAAGTCCCGTGGTGGACAGTGCTCCAGCCACAGCAATTGACTAGATTGTCTCTTGTGTCAGAAACATTAAACAAGCACAGATTCTATAATATGGAAATTGAAGATATAAACATTGTGGATAGCGGACCTGCCCATTAGCTCAGTTATTTAAGTGCCTGCTTAAGCAAAGCAGTCAGGCTCAGAATTCTATGGTTCGATCCCCAGATCCTCATATCTTACCAGACCTGTCCTTATGGCATCCTGAGCCAGCTAAAACAAACAAACAAACAAATATCCTAAACAGTGAGAGGAGGGAAGGAAAGAAGGGAGGAAAGAACAAAGAAATAAGAGAAAGTAAAAGAGAGAGAGAGTAAATAATATTTTAAAGTGAGGGTGACTCCTTGTGTCATTCTATCCAATGAGTGCATGAAGTACAGACTTCAATACACAAATGCCAAGTGTGACCACAGAATACAACAAATGTTTAAATTTTAAAAATGATTACTGTTAAAAAACACATGGCTTTTAATCCTCCTCCAGGTAGTCCCCCTCCCCAGCCCACTTGTCTTGTAGTTCTTGCCATTTCCGGAAGCCTCCTTCTGTGAGTGTTTTCGCTCTGCAATCATCGTTGCCTCCAGGTTCCGGAGTGACTCAAAACGTTGGCCTTTCTTGGTCATTTTGACCTCGAGGAAGAGCCAGAAGAAGTCACTCAATGCTAGATTAGGGGAGTGAGGTGGATGAGGATGGGGTGTCATACTTTTATGAGCTTGCCTTCCTGCTGGATGGCGTCACCAGTGGCACTCGCCGTTCTTTTCTTTTTAGTCATATCTCATAAAGACACCCCCCAAAGAGAACCTCCAACCTGTTTCAGAAGGGGCAAGAAAGATGGAATGGTGCGTTCAAAGTCCAAAGAGGGGGATGAGTGACAGTATGTCTTTAATAATTTTTTAAAGGTAAGTTATATTTTTTGATCAGTGTTTGCACATGTGTATAAAATATACATTCTCCTGGCAGAGTTGGCTCCCATAGAACATTTATTCTATGTGATACAGCTGGTGAATATTTGTATTTTTTTGAAAACAATATGGCTTCTTTGCAAACTGACTGCCTCACCTGGTGTTCAACTGCAAGAGGAAACCTGCTCCCACATTGGAAGACAAAGGATCTGGTTAGGATCACTGAGAGGCAATATGTGGCTCTCTCTCAGGGGTTTTCAAGGTAGCTTTGGCTGCACTTCACAGGCCTTTCATCCGCTGACCTTAGGATGCAGGCCCTGCGTGAAATTAGCTAAGCTGCATCTATAGGGATACAAGTCAGAAGCGGGCTACCAGCAGGGAGGGTGAGTGATGGGCCTACCACACTTGTTGTGGAGAAGCTCCTGCGGGCACTGAAGCCCTCAGGCAGGCTGGAGCCGGGAATCCTTTGCACTCTCACAGGGTCCCTTATCATGATAACTAGACAGGCTCACCTGACTGCCTGAGGGAAGGCCAGTGTCCTGAGTAACCGCTCACTTAGGAAGCCAAGTCTTAACAAATAATAATCCTAATTTTAGATGGACAGACTTATTAAAGAGGGGAAAGTATGATGGAAACACAGTGGATATTAGTATTGAATTAAAGAATTACGGTGTTGTTTTGTTTTATTCCCTATGCTTTACTGTATTTACCAAATGTGTAGCGATCCATGAACAGCTTTTATAATCAAAATAACATTTTAAAATAACTTTACAATATGATATTTGAAACTATAGAAAAATATCCGTGGTTTTCACCTATTTGATCCTGTTTCTGATTTTTGTTCTAAGAAATTTTTCAGAGGGGAATAGAACTATGTGTATGAATTTTCCCCACTAAATTACTCATATATGTAAAATTGAAAGCCAAGTACATTTCACTAAAGGGACAAGTAGTTACTTCATGGAAAAATCTTTCTCAGGAGCTTCCATGCAGTCATCAGATGTGAAAACTGTGAAGACAATAAGAGAAAGGGACAATGTCTGTGATCTAACACAGGGGTGAGGGGACAGATTAGGGAAGAGTATGTGTGAAATCAGTGTAGCCCTGGGAAATGACATGTGTGTAGGAATCAGGCCTGGAAGTAAATACATAAATGGAAACAGTTGTACAAAGTGCTAGAATTTTGGGTGATCCCTCCTGCTCTCCCTCATTCTCCAAATGGCTTGTAATGTTCTTATAATGCCTTTATAATGAAAATAAGGCCCATAAGCCTTTCCATATGTCCTCTCTGTAAATCCTCGACATTTACTACTACACCAAATGAGACTTCACGTCAGTGTTCTGCCCACAGTTCTTAACCTGGGCTCTTTTTTTCTGCAGAGATGGCGTGATCAGACCTCTTGGATGATGCAGGACGGGTGCTGGTAGAGGTGTTCATAATCCCGACTGAGCCCGTCAGCCTGCTGAGAACGGTCCCTTTGTTTAATCAACTGAATAGTCCTAGCAAGTTGAGCAGAGTGAGAAGTAGTAAATGGTATGGCTGTGCTATAGTAGGAAAAGCCCGGAATGAAGCCATCAAGCCATTTGTAGTACCTGTAAGTCAACTGTGTTCATTCCAGATACTAGAGAAAGAGGCAAAGGCGGAGGGCGGAGCAGCAGCAGGAGTGGGGGGCGGGAACCAGGGAGACTTCACACGCGTCTGCTACCTGGCAGCCATTGTATTAGGAGGCTTCCAGGGCTCCGCCCACTTCTGCTTGTGACCAACTGTGATGTAGGCACTCCTTTTTGGACTGATAAGGAAACTGAGACTCTGAGACAGTTGGCCAACTTGTCCCAAGCCACATAGGCTAGAAAGAGGACACGGCTGCCCATTCTCTGTGCATGTACTAGTTGATCATCCACAGAGTGAACAGTTCACTCACCATTAGTGTATCACTGATTTCAGTCACCAGGAATTCTCCTATCATTAGTCATCCTCAGTGAGAGGATAGCTCTCCTATCTCTATCTTTGCCCCAAGGGACATTTTGCAATATCTGGAGGCACTTTTGGTGTTGTAAGCAGATAGGAAGGATGCTGTTAGTGCCTAACAATAGACGTACAGGGTATGCAAACTTCCTAGATGCTCAGGGCACCTCCCACCTAACAGAATGATAAGGGCAAAATGTCAACAGCACAGAGGTTGAGAAACCCTGTCACTGCCCACTAGAGCTCACTGTAACTTATTTCCACCATATTCTTCTTATAAAATAGTTTGGCCCTGAAGAACTCTCAAATACTTAAAGCATCAGAGGTGCTGTTTGCTTACTGATCATGCAGTTAGGACCTACTTAGCAAATGTGCATAAAATCTGGATGACAATGCCAAGTCTAAATCTGAAATTTATGAAGGGAGTTTACAGTGAGGTTGCCAGCAAGAAATTAACAACTCCCCAAGTGTTACCAATTGTGGCTAACTCTAATCTGTATTAAATTCTACAACGAATGGCTAAATACTCACTTGATTCCCAGGATACCCATATAAAATCAGAAAGTTGGCTCTTCTCCGATTACAAGGTCAAATCATCAAGTTTTTAAATTCTAACACTCAAGCAGAGACTCTATATGAGAAAACAAAATTTTCTGTGGCTTGTCATGTGGAGGGGCAGCATGTATTAACTTTGTTACTTCTGTGGCGTTAAGATAACCCCTAGAAAACTTTAGCTAATGAATTATTCATTGCCTTTGTGGCTTACCACAAGTTTGTAAGCATAGAATTGTACCAGCATTTGAGAAAGACTTGTAGAACAAAAGCTCTAAAAAAGCAAGCAAGGAATCAACAATTATTCGGTAGTTTAGTCTTTAATCAATCAACCAGTATCTATTGGATGAAAGAGGATGTGTCCAATCCAAAGCCAACTGCTATAGAAAATACTAGATTAGCATAAGGGATAAAACTTGGTTTTAGTAATAAATAATATGGGAGGTAATAAGACAAATGCTCAGGAAATATTTAGTGAACACTTTAGGTTAATAAATTGCTAGAAATAAAGCCTGTCTTATGAAATGGTGACATTTCCATACATGTTCACTGCTCCTATTGCTTTGACAGAGACCACCTGGAGGACCCAGACCCTTTCTTTCTGACATTTGGCTCAGTATCTAAGTATAGCCTGGCTTGAAGAAGCCAATGCAAAAATGTCCACCTAATAAGTGAATGAATGATCTCAATAGAAGTGCATCTTGATTTTGGGCTTGAGATCACAGAAATGTCCAAACCAGTGGTTTAAATGTCCAAGATGTCCAGAGTAGCTTGGAGAAACAAGGGATCCATGGTTAAAAACACTGGGAAACTGCTGAGTCACCAACAGCTTTCTCTGCCCGGAGTTTTCCATGTGCCAGGAGGTATCACAAATCCCCAAGAAACTTTCACTTATTTGAGGTCAAACTTATTTCACCATGGAAACAGGTTTTTTCTTTTACTGAAGAATTTAGAAACATTTTTATCAATATACCAAGAAAGTCACCTTGAGAATAGAATTATTCAAGGAAAATGTTTGCTTGAATTGACCATGGCTTTGAAAACCAGCACAAGAAAGCCCATAAAGTTGTAATTTGGAGATTTTCTAGGGAGAGAGAAAAGTTCCGTCCTTCTAAATCAGTCCTTGTCTGAGGAGAAGTCCAGAGAGTCTTCATGCCTCATTTGAGTAGCTCTAAGTGGTCTCTTTGCAGTTCTGGATTAGAGCTTTTGGCTGGTTGTAATGGTTTGAGCTTTGACTGTATATTTTTAAAAATTTTGGGCAAGTCTTTTCTTAATATTTCTAGTGTACTTTTATTTGGAGTCTTTTGTCTGAACTGCTCAATTGGGTTTGATGAGTTCTCAACAAACTTCTGGCCCCAGCCCCCTGCATGATCTGAGACAGCTGCTGCTGTTTTGTTTATAATATATATATATATATATATATATATATATATATATATATATATATATATGCACTTGCTTTGATTTTGTTGGGCTTCCCCACATAGTTTCCAGTGATATGGATATCAATTATGGGCACCCATCCACTAACAAGGTAAAAGCAAAAATAATGCCATATTAAGTTTCTTTACCTTACTAAGAGGTTTTTTTGGTATATAGTTCAAATTTACAATTATTTTTGCTTCTACTGATCAACTATTGAAGTAAGCTCTCCAGATGCTAAAGGATTTTATTAAAAGGCAAAGCAGTTTAAAAATAACTGATGGCAACCTGGGGAGTTGAGTAGAGTTCTGTTCCCATCAGGAGAAAATCTAAGCAGACAATGACATATTTTATGAATTATTTCTATTTAAATATTTCAGCCTGAGGAAATAGTTGAAGGCAGAGCTAAACCCCTCTTTGCAAGTAGCTTTGATTTTGAGATAAATTTGCAAAGTGATTCCTAGTACATTGTGTCATGTTCTAGGCCCACTTATAACTGATTTTTTTCACAACTGGAGCTGCACCTGGATTCCTTCCAAACGAGCCAGTTACCAGGAGGCCCTCAGTACAGCCTGGTTCATCCTTCACTAGGGCCTGGGGTGTGAGTCCTGCACTGCCATTGTGGAAAGGTTCTGGCCCATCACTCAGATGAGTAGAAGCAACTCCAAAGGCAAGGGACAAATTTGTCTGGTTCTGCAGCAGTGTAGTAGAATCAGACAGGAACAGAAAGTCTGGGAGTATGTGACCCACTGTGGTTTGCCCACATGGTTCTGTGGCCACAATATTGCAAAAATCTCCCCTCCACTCCAGAGTCTGTGACCTTCATAGGTCAGAGCTGGTCAACCCTTTGGTCCCATTTGCGTCTGTTGCTTTTCCCAGGGCTCAGCTCTGCACATTGGACCTGGCAAAAGGTCAGTACAAGACCCCACTTCTCCATCACACAAAGCTCTGTTTGTGTTCTTACTTCTCCCGGGAGTCATCCAGATTCTAATGAAACACTGGAGCTAGCTCAGAAAAATTAACAGAGCCTTGAGGCACAGAGCCTCTTGCAGCAGATAGAAACTGAAGTCACAAGCTCTGTGGCTAGTGCTTGGCAGCTGTTCAGTTTAATTCAGCATGCATGTAATGAGCACCTGTTGCACATGGGCATACGGTGTCTGGAATTGCAGGGATTACAGAGATGGGTAAGACTGGCCTCGTCGGGGCAACAGATTAGCATCCAGCTAATCTGAAGCAAAGAAATGAAAGTGCACTGATGACTCACTCTATTAACACCATGTATCCAGGACCCACGTGTGTCACAGCACTGTTCTAGAGACTGGGAATATCATTGTGAACATACGGGGAAAGTTCTCTGTTCTCAGAGAAGTGGAATTCTAGTGGGGATAGAAAACAAATAGAAATAATAGCTAAGTGCCAGTTTGTGATAAATGCTAGCCAGAAATAATGCGCAGGGAGCATGTTGGAATCACACATTGGAGAAGTGCTAGTTTGGTCAGGAAACATCTCTCTGCCCAGGCGGTATCAACAGAGACCTGACTGAAGTGTGGGAGACAGCACTGAAGAGTGTGAGAAGACATTCTGAGAAGAGAGGTTGGCCAGGGCCCAGGGGCAGGGGCATAGTCCGCTGAGTAGAGCAAACATGCTCCTGAGGCTCGGGAAGGCTGGAGAGAGATGAGGTCAGAGTGGCAGCACCGCCCCAGCTCTTCCAGAACTTTCAGGGCCCTGGTGAGCTTGGACTTTTTGCTGATGGAGACAAGCCAGGAGACATCGTTGAGCAGGAGGTGACACAAGTTAGGAACTTAGTGAGATCCTATCTCATAGATAGATAGATAGATAGATAGATAAATTGGTCAAAAAGGCCAGAGATGTAGTTCAGATGAAATATTCTAGATTTAATCCCCAATGCCTTTCACCAAAGAAAACCTTCATAAATTTCAATTTTGAAAGCATTTTGAATGTGTACATATGATGGGGGCCAGGGCTAGACACCAGAGGACCAGGTAGGAGTTCCTATGGTGGCCTGAGGAAGAAGTGATTATGATCTGGGTATGAGGTGATGTGGGGGAGGCAGGAGCACACTACATTTGGGCTGTGAGGAAGGAGCAGGGCTAGTAGTTTCTCTGATATGCTGTGCTGTGGAGAAGTGACAGGAAAGGAAATCGAGGCGTCTCTAAGGTTTTGGCTCCCAGTAGGATGCAGGTGTGCTGTGTGGAGGTGAAGAACACTGGCAGACGAGCAGGTGTGGAAGGCAGAGTCGAGGGTTCAGGTTCAGACATGCTAACTTCAAGATGCCTAAATATTAGGATCCCATACAGTAAGCTGTCTTACATTGAGAATTTTATATTTGTGATGACATATCAGTCATATAGGTGAGTAGTTTGAGAAGACAATTGATAGAAAAGTCTGGAGTAAAGAGAGAGGTCAAGAGCTGAAACGTGAATTTGGAAAACACCCAGCATTGGGACTTTTCCAGGATAGGGAGCTCATAAATCAGGTCTCTGAGATTTATTTTGTGATTCAATTTCTGATTTTCTTTCTTTTGTACATGAAATTTGACCTTTCCCTTATCTGAGAGTATTCTAACCTTACTTGGTTAGTCTCAGAAAGCTTCCTGAAGGTGGGTCTTGTCTTCCATAGCTTCCTATGCCTTATACTGCTGAGCACTTACCTGGCACATGAGAGGGCTGAACAAATCATTAATCAACACCTACTACTTGCCCAAGGCTTAGCTGCCCACTGTAGGATACTGCAGAATAGTCTAAGGTTCAGAGGGCGTCAGTGTCATTATGTATCAGCCACTGGGGAGCATCTGTTAGAGTGAGAAGAGGCACATAGGGAGGCCTTTCTGGTCCTTGTCTCAGTCTGGGAAATTTGTATTTGCAATCCCATGGAGAAGTTATTGGAATCCTGTCGAGTTAATTCTAATCTGTCAGATCCAACACAACCCATGGCAAGAATAAAGACACTAAGGCATATTTGTAGTTATGGGGAGCCCTGGGACCTTAAGTCCAGCCACGATGGTGGCTATCCAGAACAAAGGCCTCAACCAAGGGCTGAACCTGGGTTTTATTCATTCATGAAGAAAGGAGTGGCTTGAGGATGAGTGACTGTGAGAATGGCAGGGTGTAGGTGAGTGTTGTGAGCTGGGCTAGGTGGGAGGCCTGCATTTGCCTGTGTGATGTGCAGAGAGAAGGATATATAGAAAAAGTAAGGTGCATTACACAGTTGAGTTAGTGTCTAATGTTTCGGGGTCAGTGCCTCAGCTCGGATGTGTAATCTTTCAAGCCCCAGGAAGTCATAGCCTCTATCTTGAGGCTAGAGCCCAGCTTATAGTGTGAAACATTGGCTCTTCATCCCATCTTAACTGGTTCACATTAGGCAGCAGCAGGTGGGGGTTCTAGGGAAACACACAAGTTGTCTTCAAAGACTACTACCAGCACCTTCCCTGGATTGACAGGCGTTGCTTAAAGCCAATTGAAAGGATAAGGAAAAATCCTAGTCAGCTCTGTACATATCAGTCATGGAAATAGAGTCAGACTCAGGCAACATGGAGACAACTGCTCTTCTTTCAGGAAGCGCTTTCTGGATGGTCTTCCACAGAGGCAGACAGTGGTCACAGTCCTAGGGGCTCATCCTGGCTTTGCTGCTCTGTGATAAGAGGTGAAGTCTATGAAAACACCTCACCTAAGTTCCATTTGAGTCCTAAATTCCTGCCACATCCTAGGAAGCATTACCTGGAGGGTAGCTGGAAAGCTACCTGAGAGCAGATGGAGATTGGAAGATCTGCCCGAGTCCCTGTGTATTTGTTTTATAATCACATCTACCTTAAGAAAATTCAGAAAATACTTCAGTAATTGCTGATTTGTCTGCCGATCTGTTTAACAGATCTATCTTGGGATCATCTTGGAGAGAAAATGAAAATGGGGGGAGGAGTAAGAAGCACTAATGAGCACTAATGACAGCTAAGATTTATTCTGATTCTCATGTGTCAGGTACTGTGAGTACTGGAAATACTTTAGATGGATTATCTCAATTCTCATATTAGTTTTATGAGTAAAGTAGTTATTTCTTATTAATCTACTTGCAAATAGATCTATAATCCAAACTGCTATTTTATGTAAATCTAAAATTATCAACCAACAACCTTACATTTATGCCCCTTTATCTTGATTATCTAATTTCAATGTATATAAGGCTCAAAGAACTTCAATTTATTTATTTATTTATATTTATTTATTTATTTTTTTTTTTTTGGTCTTTTTGAGACAGGGTCTTGCTATGCAGTTCAGGCTGGCCTTAAGCTCACTTTGTAGTTCAGGCTGGTCTCGAACTCACAACAATCCTCCTGCCTCAGCCTCCCGAGTGCTGGGATTACAGGCATGCGCTACCACGCCCGGCTAGAACTTCAATTTAAACTATTAAAATTTATAGCAAATGAAATAGCTTATTAAATATTTAAATAAATTTAAAAAGTATATCCCAGGGCAGGGAAGATAGCTCAGTGGTCTAAGACCCTGCCCTAGCAAGTGCAAGGACCTGGGTTCAGTCCTTGGTACCACATGCCATGCAGGTCCCACCCAAACCAAGCGTGGTGGTGCATGCCTGTAATCCTCGGACTGGGGAGGCTGAAATAGGAGGATCACTACAAGTCTGAGCTGTACCAAATATATAAATAAATTTTTAAAAATTAAAATAAATAAAATGAAAGGTATTTTAAAAAGTAAAAAGTATATTCCATATTAAAACATATTTGTGTATAGCCTCAAGCTTTTTTTTTTTTTTTTTTTTTTTTGGCAGAACCAGAGATTGAGCTCAGGCCCTTGTGTTTGCCAGGGAGGTGCTTATTCCACTGGGCCATCTCCCTAGGCCCTCAAGTTTTGTTTGTGACGAGCTGAATACAACTTAGGATCAGTGTAACTTCCTCAAGGTATGCTCAATTCTACATAGGTTGCATTGTTTTTTATTCTAATCCCACATACTCAGAAATAATGGGTGTTCTCATTTAGGGCACGTCTTTCCTGAATTATCTATTGTATTCAAATTTTTTATAGCAATCTCCCCTTAAGCTTGTGGAATATGTTCTAAGACACCAGTGCATGTCTGAAACTGGTTACTCCTGAACCCTCTGTATACTATGTATAAATACATAGTATAAATATACTTGTGGACAACATTTCAGTTATAATTTAGGCACAGGAGACTAAAAATATGATTATAACAATGTACTGTACTGAAAGTTACATGAATGTGGACTCTTTCAAAATTTTGTTGTGCCGACCTCACTCTTCCTGTGCTGGTGTGGGATGATACGAAGCTTGTACGATGAGAGAAGGTGACGAGGGTGATGTTGAAGTTGTGACACAGTGTCAAGCAGCTAGGAAAGGGTCATTTGGACATCAGCACAGCAACATTCAGGAGCTGATCTCGCAATTGGTGTGGCAGCTGAGTGGGTATCGGGGAGAAGGGCCACAGCATGCGTACGCTCGACAAAGGATGATTCCTCTCATGGGGGGCAGGAGCATGATGTTGAGAGATCTCATCAAGCTACTCAGCACGGCATGCAATTTTAAACTAATGAATTGTTTACTTCTAGAATTTTCCATGTAATATTTTCGGATGGTGGTTGACCGCAGACAACTAAACCCATGGAAAGTGAAGCTGCGGATAAAGAGGGGAGGTGGTGGATGACTGTACTTCTGTAGCTGTCTAGGAGCTCTGTGTTTGACATGGCCTGACCCTCACTGCATGAATGGAGAAGGAAAGGCCTTCATCCTGCCTGCTGGGTAGAAAAATCAGTCACGCAGGGCGGCGAGGAGATGGAGGCACAGCCCTTGTAATTTTCCAGGATGAGGGTGCTTGCGCAGAGCTCTCATTGAGTGCAGTGCATGTGATTTCAATAAGCCGGTAGAACAATTCCATGCTCCAGCACATTAACAGGCCCGCACATCTGCTCTGTCTTCCCACTCCAGAAGCCAAGGGAAAAGCAGCCTGGTGGAGGCCATGGCCCAGCCTGACAACAGGAGACAGAGGTAGCCTTTGGATCCTCTCCAATCCCTGTGGAGGTCAGGCTTTGACCCCGAGCCTTCTGGAGTGGGGATGCTAAGCTGGTATTGTTCTTTATCATTAATTGTGTTTGTCTCGGTTAGGAAAAAAAATCTCTGAAGTCTGGATGCAGAATTCTCAAGTCTGGAATTCCTCCTACACATGGAAAACAAGCTCAGTCATGGAACAATGCCACTTTGTTTGTCACCCACATATCTTGGGCTCTGACCACAGAGAATAACTTTCTCTGTATGAGGGCACACTTCACCTGGGGCTGCTGAGTGACTTCCCAGCCACACTCAGTGGATCTGGTCAGGTGATTCTGTGGCAGCGAGGTAAACACTCAGTGCTCACTACAGAACTAGCAACGCAGCCTTACTCCTGGCAGCAGTTCCTTGTTTACTGTCACGGCTGGGCAATTATCAGCAATAAGATGCTTTAATGATCAATATTTGGACAATGAGCATAATGACATAAGCAAATTAATTAGTTCATTGCTCATAAGGAAAACACCTCCTTCATCTTCAGACCACAAACATTTCAGTAGAATAACTGATACCCCATGGCCAGCCACTGGTGGCATTCTTAAGTGGGTAAGGCAGATCTTCACTTTCCCAAAGCTGCCCCACCTCTGTGCCCTCTCAGGGTCCCATCCCCATGAGATCCCCTTCTCTCCATGGTCTTTGGTGTCTACCAGGGCTAGGGCTGGAGGCTGGCATGCAGAGCCTCTGTGTGAATCAGCAGGTGGGGGTGATTCCTGAGGCAGATGCAACTGTCCCTCTACTGGTGACTTGTGTGTCCTCTCTAGACATCTCATTAATTCCTTGTCTGAGCCAGCACCCTCAAATTGCTTCACTCTACCAGAAGAGTGAGGGGCTACCCTCGGGCTCCAAGGCAGTACTGGGAAAGTGAGCAGCATGTGAGCTGAGGAAGCAAGCCATCCATGCAGTATGGCAGAGAGTGAGAACACAGGCAGGGACAAGGATTCATGCATGGGCAGGGCTGAGCGCTCTCTTTACACCCCCAACCTCCATTCACCTGGCTGCTTACACTGTGTGGACCTCTGCCTTTTCGTACTCAGTAACTTCCAGCCACCACTCTCATTTGTGGTCTTTTGCACACACAGCCTTCTGCAGCCCCCTGCTGGGCCCCCCCCCACAGGACTCCCCTCCCAGAGCCTTCCGCCTAGGCTCATGGCCATTTGCTCTCCACCCCCAGCATGCAGCTTCATGATCTGAGGAATGGATTCAAGCTTAGGTGTTAGAATCTGGGAGTGCTACTCCCCTGTCACTCTCCGATGCTCTTTAGGTGGGGCGGGCGCTTCCTGGAACCTCCCCATCACTCCACATGGTGATCCAAAGCCAGGATAGTAAGTGGCTGAGCTTCCAAGCTGCTCTTGGCTACCAAGAGCACTAGCCACTCTGCCTTCTAGCAGATGGGAGGGGATCAGAGGGACAGGGACGCTGGCTGTCCATCAGAGTGCACAGTTTCTCTCCCCCCAACCCTGGCTGGTCTTTCCTTCTAGATTTTCCATCACACCATTCTGTGAGACTGCTCTGTGTGCACCCTCTCCTGCCACACAGTTACCATCTCCTTTTATATCCTGCGTGTTGCAGACATGCATGTGTGCATATATACACACACATGCAGACCACATGTAGGTTTGCATGCACACATATGCATCTATTTATGTATACAGGCTCATACACATACTCAGATATACATACACATTTCCTGGAAACAAAGGCCTTTATTCTACAAAACTCTTACCCCATGATGCTGCCCATACTTGCTTTCTGATAATCCTTGAAAGAGCTCACTTCTTCTTTGGCAAATCTCTTCAGAGAACAAGGGTGGTGATGGGGGTCAAGGGTGGTGGAATCCATTTCTTTAAAACTAGACCACCTCCACATGTGTACTGAGGGCTCTAGCCCTACTCATCTAGATGCCTGTGCCTAGAGACAAATTGTAGGGAACAGCAGCAGTGCTATCTCCTAACCCAGTGCCCTTGGCTGTACTTCTAGCCCTGTTTCTGTACCCTGGGCACTTTGTGTTATATTAAGGAAGAACAATGTCAGCCCTGCAGCCTCAGCCAAGGCCTGAATTCCTGAGGGGTCAAAGCCTTACTTGAGATCTGCCTGGCCAAGTGTCTCATACAAGCTGGGCAGGCGTGGGTGGTTGATAAATATCATTAGATGGCAAGGAGGTGACGAAGACCACAAGAACAGGCTCTTTCTCAGTGGCTTGGTATTAACTTATGGGGATGCCCTTGATCCCAGGAGGAGCCAGATGGCCCAGAGTCTGAACTGAACAGCTCCACGGTCCAAGTCACTTGCAGGCAAAGCCACACTAGGAATAGGCGCTTGGAAGATTCCATAGGAGAGAGGGCAGGCGTTTGGCTTGTAGGACGGTGTTTGTGCTGCCCACAGCCGGGAATCAGGTAGAATGCATGAAGCCCATGGAGTGCTGGTAAAGTAGCTCTCCAAAGATGGAGAAGGGGACCCCCAATTTGTGGCATTATTGCTATGTGTAAATAGGCCCACTAGGGCCCACTGCAATTTGTCACATGACTTCACTGGGTGTGGAGGTGAGAAGAGAAGATTATGGAGAATCTGAGCAGGCCATAGTACATGGTGGCGAGAGGGTTTCCTAGATGAGGAAGGAAGGCTGTCCTTTATCTTTGAGTAGCCTTCCTCCTTTTGGCTATTTTTCAGATCTCAGAAGAATTGTACCTCTTCCAGGATCCTGCTGCCTGGCCCCAAGGCATGTGAAAAGGCAATACACAGCTCTCTCCTTCATGGAGCCCAGAGAAGACCCTCAGGGCTTTCCGTGGCTGCTGCTCACTGACTGACTAGGCTGTAAGCCCTGTCAGGAGGACGGGAGACTGTCCACCAATGCCTCCTGTGTGCCAAGTGCAGCCTTTGGCACAGGCTGGTGCTTGACAAATTGCTGGTGAAGGAATAGAAGGAAAAATGAACTGAGACCCAAGCAGGGCTGTGCTGCTCACATTGTGATTTCAGACAATGTGCTTGATCTGCTAGCTTTGCGTTTCCCTCCTTTCTTTTTGCTTCATGCATGAAAATAAAAGGGCTGCATGGTTTCACATGATTCTTTCAACAATATGGACCTCTGAATCACAAGGCTCTGTAGTTCTTTAATGTTTGCAGTCTCATTGATGTCTCCACTCTTGTGGTATGTGTGTGTGTGTGTGTGTTATGCCTGTGCAGATGACAGAAGCACATGACAGGGGAAAAGAAGGCCTAAAACATGTCTTCATTTCCCTTTCATAGGCAGGGTATAGGCTCATGAAAGATCCGTCTGACCATCAGACCTGTGGTATGAGGTTTATTCCAATGAGTCTCTCCCCCAAAGGCTAAGGCCCTCCTTGGAATTAAAGTTAAAATAAGAAGCGCCAATCATATGCAAGCCCCTTGTTCCCTTGTGGGCAAGTATAAGCCCAGAGTGTCCTTCTCAGCCCTGTGCAGTGGTGTACTGCTGTAATATGGGAGCTCTGGGAGGTGTAGGGAGGCGTATTGTAAGTTCAAATCCATCCTGGGCAATTTAGGGTCTTAGCAAAACCCTGTCTCAAAATAAAACAAACATTTTTTTTTTACAAAAGAAATGGGAATGCAGTTTCATGCAAAGGCCCTAGGTTCAAACCCCAGTGCTAAAAAAAATAGTCTTTCTGTCTTGTAAAGCTCAACCAGTATGTGCACAAGGGAAGCACAATAATTTCTGCTGAATAATTAGTTCACAGATAGGCAACACTTTTTCAATCAGAATCAATCCTGTTTATCAGTTTTTATAGAATCAAAGCTCCTTCATTTTATATGTGTTTGCTTAAGAGCACAGGCAGAAATATCTTTGCAGAATTTTACATAGGTTTTGGTAGCTTTGGTAATAAATGAGAGACCCTACAGTTCACTTCTGTATCCAAGGAATCTAGAGGACTCTTGCCTGTGGAATTTCTTTTCCATTCCGGGTCCAGCACTTTCTGGCAGGACTAGGAGCAGAAGCTAAGCTCTATGCTCCTTTGCCTTTGATGTATACTGAATTCACTTCCTTTCAGGGATACAGATCCCTTGCTTTTGGGATGAGCAATGAGACCCAGGTGAGATTAATTCCAGGCCAGTGGGAAGAAAGGAAAGGGGCTTGTCCCTATTTGTGCATAGGATGACAATGCTTTACAAATGACAAAGCCACCTGTAGGCAGCAAAGAGTTGTCTCCAGAAATCTGTGGAGTGACTTTTACATCTGTGAATGCTCTCTGAAAGGGAGAGACCTTCGGAGTGACTGTTGCACTGTTCCTGCCCAAAGTCTGGCCTGGTGCTTTCAGGATCCAGGTGGGGCAGAAGTGGCACCTGAACCAACCCAGCCCCAGCAGAGGAGTTGGCGTGTGGAGCACTGGTTGTGATAGCAACAGCAATAACCAAGGAGTGCTCAGTTGTTTGAGGCTTACGTGCTCTGTGCTATGTTAAGCATATAATGAGCCTTGCTCTGTTCAATCACCACGGCAACATTATTGTTACTTCTACCTCAGAGCTGGCTTAAGCGAGGGCCCAGCAAATGAGCTGAAGTCACACATTTTGCTCCCACAATATTGGCTGTCTGGGAGTCTTGCATCAGGACTTCCTCCTCAAGTTTTAAACCTCACTCTCTTGCCTTCCTGTTTCACAAAGATCTCCAGTTCCAAAGTATTTTCATGAGTCATTGACATCTGAATTTGACTTGCCAAGACTCTACTTATGTAATGACAGCTACCATTCATCGGACAGCTTTAATGTGCCAAGTACCCAGCTAAGGGCTAACGTAGCTTCTGTCCTTGAATTACTACTTTCTGAAGGAAGTATTATTACTGCAGTTCTGTCCTGTAGGAGCTGAGGAAACTGAGACTCAGAGGCAGTTTATCCAACATACCTAATGAGTGTCACACGAAGGAAGGCCCAAAGCATCTTCCGTGTGGTGCATTGTCCAACGGTGGCTTATTCTCTTCAGATGGTAAGGATCTGATGACTGCTAAGAAAATTTGCATATGGGGGAAGCACCTGTCTGAGCCCATGAAACATGTACTTCTTAGTGTGATAGAAGGGCCAGAGATCATGTTTTGAGAAATTTGAAAGCCTTAAACTTGTATACTCCAGGAAGTAAACCTAAGGGCAAGCTGGTCAGTGGGGTTTGTGTATGAAAAGCTAGAGTAGCATGTGAGTGGTCTGGAGGAGCAGGGATGGATGTGGTGTTTCAGTCTCTGAGGCAGCGCTGCAGAAGACCTCATTGTGCTAGCCCTGCAAGGCACCCAGTGCCCAGGGAGCCATGAGACCATGTCTGCGGGAAAAGCCCATATTTCTATGGATTGAGTCATGGCTCAATTAACCAGAAGAGTAATCCAACACATCTGAATTTCATCACTATTATATCATTCTTTAGAGCTTGTAAATTTTCACAACAATATTTTTGGTAGATTGGAGTAAGATGTCTACATCTGAGGTGTGTTACTGTAGGCTTATACTAGCAGACTAATAAAATGAGGTGTTGGCCCTCTAGCCTCATGTGGTCATCTCCTCACAAACATACAAGTGGTGAAATGAACCAGTCATGGGTAGGTGTGCTAAGATGGACCTCAGGATGCAGACACTGATCACACCCTGTCTTGGGGAAGATGTAAGGGCAACCAGATAGATCTATGTGCCTGAGGCCAGGCATCCTAGCCCCTGGGGTTTGCTCTGAAAACCCCAGATTCTGTATCCCCTGGAATCTGGGGGATCGAAAATATAATCTTGATCTACCCTTCCCCGACTCCATCCTCCTCAAGTATGGTTATTGAGAGATAGTGCAGGGGGCTGGCTTGGATGGAAGTCACTAGCACCATGCTACCATGGCCACACATGCCATTTCTACAGTGACATTTTGACTGGAGCGCAGGACCAATGTTGGATGATGGGGCAGAGTACAGGAAATCAAGATTATCCCAGAACTATTTTTCATGTAATTATCTCATGTACATCCACCTCTGCACAGGGCACAGTCTTTACCTGGCTGCATGAATGATTCGATTTTACTCCCCATTTGCCTGCCAAGTACCCCTGATTCCTTCACAGCCCCCTCACTCAACTCCTGGTGAGCTGATGGCAAAGACTAAACATCGCCTTTGTTGCCGGAATGAGATGACATGCACATTCTCCCTGGTGACATCCGCTTTTTTTCTTCAAACTCCTCTCTGCCCATCCACTGGGCTTCTCTTGGCCTGAGCCCCTTGTGCTGATTGCTTCTTCTTGTTTGGCTTCCCTCCTCTCATTCTCTCCCCTGACTCTGTATCCAAGGGCATCTAGGACCCTTGTGCTTCTAGTTTGGGTCTCCATCCTACTACAGGTTGAGGTCCTCAGCTGGTTCCAACCTACAGGAAGGCTATACCCAGTATGATTAGAGGAAGCTGTCCCCAAGGTTTTGCTCCATTTTAGGCCAGCTCCATCAGAAGAATAAGTGACTCAGGAAACCTGTACTGCATCCTGTAAAACACCTCTCCAGAAAGCCTTCTCTGAAATACTGATTTCCATCAATCGCTTTTTCTTTTACCCTTCCATAGTAATCCATGTATGTGCCCACTTACAATTATTTGTTAAGCTACCCACTCAAAAATACTTTTCTGAGCTCCCATGTAATGCCTTACTTGATTAACCCAACAAATTCTCTGCCCTCCTTCTTATGTTCTCATGAGAAGAGAGAAAAACAAATGCAGAGTTCCATGCTATGATATAAACAAAGCAGGATAAGGGAATAGAGTGGTAAGGTTTGGTGGGGCTGTGGGGAGATATTTAGATTTGAGTAACCAAGACATGGAGTCTGGGTCAACTAAATGATGAGCAAAGTTAGCCTGGTGTGCAGACCTGTGGGTAGGAGCACTTAGAGGAGGAAGTAGCAAGTGCCAAGACTCAAGGCCATTTAGATGCCAGGAAGTTAAAGGCACAGGAAAGGTCAGTGAGTTTGCTGTGTGGCAAGCAATGAGAAGAGGGATACAAAATACTGGAGAGAATCAGGGCTCAGATTATTTAAAGCAGGCTCCTGCCCTCCCCATTATGGACATCATAGGCTAGATAACTCCTTGTTGTGGGCCCCTGGCCTGTGCAGTGCAGGCTACTTAGCAATCCCTGGCCTCTAGTCACTGGATTCCAGTAATATTTTCTATCTTATGAAGGCCAAAAAGTGTCTCCAGATTTTATCATATGTCTTCTGGGAGAAAGAGTACCACCAATGAAGAATTCTAAGATGAAGCCACAGCAGGAACATGAATTTTGCTCTATAGATACTGGGAAGCCACTGGGTACTACAGTTAGGGTTACCACAACGTGATTTCCATCATTAAAGGACATTGCGGCTGTTGATGGATTAAAAGGCTTTTAGGGGAGTAGGAGTAGAGGTGGTCAGGCCCAGGAGGAGCTCCAGGTGAGTGGGGGTGGGGCTGGCCCAGGCTGAAGGCACTGATGGGCAGTGCAGAGTGACTGGACACTGAACTGGATGTGAAAGGCACGGAGGAAAAGAGAATCAAACAAGAGCTCAAGATTATTCTGTGAGAATGAATGTGTCATTATTCAAAGTATGGAAGAGTAACCTAGTCTAAGAAAAAAATAGTTTGGAGGATTAATCATTGTAAGTTTTTGGGGTCCTTCAGATATCCAAGTGGACCTGCCAGTAGAGTATAAGAGCCTGGGGGTACAGGGCAAAGGTCTGGAATGAGACAGACATCAGAATCCCTTTAAAATTGATTTAATGCCTGAGGAAGAAGGAAGGGAATGATCTAGAAAATTTAAAAAAGCATCTTGTGCTGAGTTCCAGGTATTCATTTAGAGGTCAAGAGGAGACAGAAAAGCCAGGGTAGGAGAGGGAGAGAGAGGTGAGGGAGGGAGGAGGGACACTGTGAGCGCTTCATGTCCTTGAAGCATCGTAGTATGGCTGTCACATCTGCTTAGTGTCCCCAGTCTGGAAGCTCCTCAAACATTGTTTTGCTGTCAGCGTCAGGAATGACAACAAACTACCACAGTGTATAATACCTGTGTTTCAGAAAACCGTATGACTTTTCAAGAGCCACCTCTTCCCATTTTCATACTAAGAAGTAAGCACAGTTGGTTTCATTGTATAGCCAAGGATGCTGAGACTCAGAGAGCTGCAGCAGCTTGGCCCCACTGCATGCACTGTGTGTGCGATCCTCAGGGCTGGAGCCCAGGAAAGTCTGCTCCTGCAGTCTCTTTCTCTCTCTAGCACCCCTGGCCTCTGCTTTTCAGGAAGCTACTCAGTACGTGGTGTAAGCTGCCATCCCAGCCATGGCAGGGATGGTTCTGTTCCGGTTTCTGTGAATTCTTCCATATCTGCTCCTGCCTTGGAAGGGCAGCTTTTGTTTCGGGGCAAATGACTGCTGAGTTCCCCAACCAACTGCAGGCAGAGCCAGGGCTGGACCCGGCGAGTTCTAGTCCTGGTCTAGGGCTCCACATCTGGCTTCTCATACCTACACCTAATAACAATGAGTTATTCTGAGTCAGGAGTAAACCTTTTGTCTTCTGGATGAAAATAAGTAATATACATCTTCCTTACTGTTTAACTTTTCCAACACAGAAAAGCAATAGCTATGACAAGTTTGTTGCTGATCAGAATTCTGTAAATTCCTTAACTGCTAATAAAGTTGAAATGACTAGAAGTGCACTTTCTGGGTACTGTGGGGATTTAAAAATTCCCTTTCTAAAAATACAAATAAATACATAAATAAATAAAAAATAAAAAAATCCCTTTTCTGCTTAGTCACACTAATGCTTTTAAAAGGATGCCTTAAGACATACTTGTTGCTTTACTAAGCCCTCTGTTTTGTGATGTGTCTTGCTCTTTTTTGGAAAACTTACCGCTAAAATATTTTCTCTAATTTCCAAGATACAGAGATGCTGACACACAGGCATGAGATCTGGGGTCAAATTTTAGGGTCTGACCTCTTCAAGAAGAAAAATGAGAATACTTTCCCTGTGAAAGCACAGCAACAGCACCTTCAGGCCCAGAAGGAAAGGAAGGTGATTCTCTTCCTGCCTAAGAACCATGTGGGTGGTGTGTCATTCCGAGGACAACTCATCCCATTGGTCAATGCCAATTGCAGAAAGGGTGGGAGTACACTTTCTCTTCCCTCTTCTCCCTCTTGGGGCACAGAACAAGTAAGTCAGTGTTTGCTGTTTCCTAAAAAACAGGCGCAGTAGCAGCGAATTTAAACATCTCTGTGCCGGTTGGTTTGTGGTCCGTCAAGCTCCCTGGTGTGTGGTTCAGTATCACAGGCCTGCTCAGGGGGTGGAGCTCAGTATGGTGACAAGTGTTTCTCTTCCGCTCTAAGTGTTATTTAAAATGTGTACTGGCCTGGGCTGTTAGCTTTGCAGCTAGTAATGTGCAAGTGGGGAGAGGAAGACTGTTTCCACGAGGTGAACATTACCTCTAGATTTAGGGTTCTTTTTTCTCTTTCTGTCTCATTGTTCTGCAACCCCAATAGAGATACACCAACTGCCTGGGAGGGACAGTTAGTCTCTGGTCTGGACAGGAATTCAGCCTTTGAGGGATGTCACAAATAATCCTCTGTGAGTCTTAGTGGTGAAAACGGAGGCTAGGGGGTGGTGGTTTTGAGTAGCAGAGTTGGAATGAGCCCCAGGGGAGCAAGAGGAAACATAGGAGGAGGGGTGCAGAGCTCCCCTGCGAACAAAGGGCCTAGCAGGCTGTCATCACAAATCTGTCCTCAGGCCTGCATTATCCAGGCTCTCGAGGAAATGGGGATACTTCACCTTTATAGCCCTAATGTAAAATCTCCAGCAGGGAGTGGGTGAGGTCACTCTTTCAAGTGCTCTTGCTGAAGTCAATGACACCTTAGCTTGGACTAGGGTTGAGTTTACCCAAAGTTGTCAGCTCCAGTAGCCACTTGGAGTTTTTAAGCTGTTTATATCAAGAGAGAAGCTCAGACAGAGGTTCTCAGAGACAGCTCCTACCCTCACTCTTGAGAAAATTTTGGGCTGTCTGCTCTGGGTAGGGACAACAGCTTTTTGACAATAGCAGTGCTTTAATGATATCTTTACTTCAGTAACTTTACAAATATGCACTGAAGAACTAGGGATACGATTTAGTGAGAACAGAAACTCCTTCCAAAGTCACTGTAGTCATATGAAAATTAAAGGGTATATCCAAGTGACAAGGTCAGAAAAGGCCATGCTGTCCTCTGATGGCTCCCAGGGACAGAGACAAGCAGGCCTTTGGTCCCTTAGACATTGTCATGTCATGTCTAGGGTGACAGAATCACAGAAAGACAGCTCTGAGAGAGATATGGTGGGCAAAGAGATGGGGCTGAGGACAGACCATGATTGCTGGAGCTTCCTTCTGTGGTTAACAGAGAAAATGCCAGGCATAAAAGCATTGAGGGAAAGTCATACTTTTGATGAAGGTGAATAGTCACAAAGAAGAGGGGAAAGAATATGGAGGGAAGAGATGGAGAAGGAGGAGGAGGAAGAAAGGAAAGAGGAAAAAGACAAAGAGGAGTAGAAAGGACAGAAAGGAGGAAAGAAAAGGCAAGGTAGAAGAGAGACAGGAGAGGAGAAAGATAAAAAGAGGGAGGAGGAATTAGTAGGGGAAGACAGATTATGATAGCAGCTCTCCCTGTTGGCCTTCTTGGTGACTGGCACGGTACTGGGCACTTCAGATATCTTTGTCACTTAATCTACACAACAGTCCTAGGAGGGAACAGGTTCTTTACAGAGAAAAGGCATTGATGCTAGAAAACTAGTTACCCAAGATCACACAGCCAGAAGCCACAGAGCTGGGAATGAATTCCCACGCTTTCTACCCCTTCTACCCAATTCTGTCACTTATGCCGGTAGTTTTCAAACTTTTCTTTGACTGTGATTCATATTTTTAAAAATGACACATTCCATCATGGGGCAGTTTACACACATATACATGCATACAAACATATACTTAAAAAGAAAGTCTGATGAACATTTTTCTTTGTGGCATACATTTAAGAAATTTTTGTACTCAATTTCCTTCCTTTCTTCCTCCCCACTTCCTTCCTTTCTCCCCCTTCCTTCCTTCCTGTCCACCTCCTTCCCTCTCCTCCCTCCCTCCATCCCTTGCTTCCCTCCCACCCTCTCGCCTTAATGAGAGCATAGCACTAAATTTATTACACTACCTATACCTATTAAGGGATCTCAACACTTTCTTTCGTTTGCTCCATGGCAGTTGCTTTGGAATGTTCTCCAGGCTCCTGCCCATCTTGGCAGATGCTGGGCTGAGTCTTGCTTCTGAGTCATGCTACTAATTGTCAGTGCTGGATCTTCCCTCTGGTCAGGAGCACCATTAATAAAATACATCAGGAATTATCAATATCTGACAATGACATTTGGTTGAAAAGAGTCATTCCAATAAGCCATGCAGAGAACAATGTAATTGCTAATCTCAGGGGCTGACTGATAGTTTTTAAGCTGTTGGTAGGTGCTTTTGCAAAGGAAACTATGTTCTCCTCTAAAGAACTCATCTGCTGTCCTGGGCAGTTTGCAGACACCATCTGAGAGTAAACACTACTAGACAAGCACAGTGCAAGGGGCTGCGGGACTCTCATCAACCTCCCATCAAAAGTGGAGATGTCTTCCAAATTTCAGTGGAAACAACCAATTTCAGTGAGGACCTGCAATTAGATTGCTTTTCAGAGGACTGTGTTTATCTCTATCCTTGTTCAGGGTTTGGAGATGATTCTGTTTTGACAGCCAGGACCAGCGATGGTGTTGGCTGAATTAAACTTGGATTCTGGAAAGTGGAGTTTCAGATTAGGTTTCTCGGTGCGAGTCAGCCCCGATGCGCTGCGGACTGGGTGACTTCATTCTAAGCAATGTGCACGGTAATTGAGAAAACATGTTCCTGTGATGTCCTCATGCAAAATTCCAGATTTACAAAGAATTTTTTTTTTATTGTAAGAATTCTTTGAATATTTGTTGTGCATGTCTATACAGCCTCCCAGAGCACTTTTTCTTCTCACTGAGCAGAGTCGTGTTTTTCTACTATTGCCTGGTCAGGTTTTGAAGGGTGGGATTCAGACAGAGGGTAGCTGGGCAAGCAGCCACAGGCCATGGGGAGAGGCAGGAAGACAGCAAGAGAGGAGAGGATAACCTGTACTTTCTGGGTCTTTTCTGGAGCAGAAAAAGCAATAGAGGCCCAGGCCCTTGGAAAGCAGCTGGGGCCAAGCTTCTCTGAGGGCCTTTCTGATTCAGGCCTCTGGCTCCCCGCCCACCATTAGGAATACAGAGCTGGACTTCCTGGGCCTTTTCCATAGCCCTGACTCTGTTGCAAGAGCTTTCCATTTTACCTCTCACCTTCACAGCTGCCTTCTGCAGTGGGCATTGCAATTCCCTTTCAGAGGGGCTTCCTGGGACTGAGTGATATAATCACAGAACCAATAAAAGGTGGGATTTGGATGCCAAGCCATTTCTGATTCATTGTGCACCAGGCTTTCTACAGGGCCCTACCTGCCTGCAGAAGAGCCCTCTCAGAAGCCTCCTGGAGACCTCCTGCCCAGTCAGACCCTGCCTCCTAGATCTTAAAGCCCTACATTTAGCAGCGAACTTCTGTCATGATGCTGTTCACAACTGCTGCAAGGGTGTGACTTTATATAAAATACAAAAAACCCATGCTCCACAGGTTTTGTTTGATTCATAAGGATGTTTTGAAAGTGAAGGAATTCTACAGTTTTGGTTTACGATCTGGCCACAGTGAACCCACAAGTACAGTCCTGCAAAGCAACAGGTGGTCTGTCGCTGTTGCATGCAGCACACCACTTCTAGTTTTCCAAGGTCACTATCAAACTTTTTCACATCTATGACCTGATGAGCCTGTAAAGCAAGTTTAGTTTTCTGTTTCAGGAGCTCCTTGGGACAAGACTGTGATTTATACTTATGAGACTCCCACAGTGCTGAGTGTCCCAGGAGCGTGCTATTAGAATTGCTATTGGTAAAAGACCAGTGTGGTAGCCTGGTTTGCAGTGGGCCTACTTGCTGGGGGTGGGGACCCGGGGATAGTTTAGCAGCACCCGGCCTAGGGCCTAGGTCTGGGCAGCATGTGCCCTGCCACCAGAGCATTTTGCTTTCTCCTCCTTCCTTCTCTTGTAAACTTGTTAAGACATTTACAACCCTGAAGACATAGAGCTGGTGTGATGGAAGGATGCAAACCAAAACACTTTTAAAGCTGCCAGTGAAAATGGCCATTCTCAAGAAATGCCTTATTTAGTGAGCATTGCATAACACTGCCGACTCAAAAGTCTGAAGACAAGTTTGCCTGCAAAAGAAAATTATAGGCAAATGCCCACAAGCCTCCTTTTGCCTAGATATCATGAAGCAAACAATTCAGAAAATGAAATGCTTGGTTCAAATCCCATCAAAGCAGGAATGTTAATTACACATGGTCAAAACACAGGTGAGTAAATTCCTAGAGAATCCTGCAGTGCTACCAAAAAGAGCTGTCTCAGTGCAGCAAAGCTTTATACACACAGAGACACAAGAAATGCAAGGAGACATTTTACCCCAAATGGAGGACAACTCCCCTCGGATCTGAGAGCACAAAAGAAGGAAGCTCAGTTTTGTTTGGTGTCTGCTTGTGCCGGGTCCCGTGATGTTCTGCATATGCCATCCTACCTGTCCTGGACGACAGCCAGCTTGTCAGCATAGGTGCTATGATAGCTGGGTCACACTCACGGAGAATGGTCCAGGATCCTCCCTCTGGGTCTCCGCTCCCTGATTATCTAACCTAGCATCTTTCAGGTAGTTCAACTTCTCCCTTTTTTTCTTATAATGTCACCTTTTGATGTTTTGGTTGACACATAACCATAACAATCCAAAGGGAATCTGCCCCTCTTGGCACCTCCAGAGTGCTACGGTGTTTGATACGTGGTTATTCAGAGTGATGAAGTGGCTGTCAGTCCGCTGGCCTCTGAGCCAGGTGTGCTCAGACCCCAAAATGGGGCGTGATTTCACCAGGCTCAGCAAGGAAGCAATGCAAGTCACCGTATGAGTAACGAGCGTGGTCATCCACAGCGCTGAGGGACCAAGACAGGACCCTTCTCCCTTCCCCCAAGCTGGGGAAGGGCGTGACTCTCAAGGCTTCACAGGGAGGAATACTCCCCAGCCCCCAGCTCACTTGAACACCACATGCAGCAGGGAAGTGATAAATACCACCAACCCCTGCTACTGAAAGCACAGCTGCAGGAAGCAGGAAAATCAGCCCCAGTTTCAGATAACAAATACCTTGAGGTTCCTGGGAAACTGTTCTGATAGTGAGGGGCTGCAACTGCCCAGCATGGGAAGGCTTCTGGACAGACCCTAATGTTCATTCTGACTGACCAGTGACAGGCTATGCACCCGCAGAAGGCACACAGGCTGTGCCCAAACCTCTCAACCTGTCTAGCCTAGCGCTGCACTTTCAGGGCAGTCCTGACTGGCTGACTCTGACTAGTACCACAACTAATAAAAAAGATCTCCCACACATGAAGAGGCTGGCTGAACTCTTGGGCAACTCAGACAGCATTGTTGTTCATCCCATCTGACAGATTTCATCATCAGACTACCCTCATGTGGGCATCTCCTTAGGCCTCTTCATCCATTTTTCTTCCTTTCCTTTCCTTTCCCTTCTCCCTTCCTTCCTTCCTTCCTTCCTTCCTTCCTTCCTTCCTTCCTTCCTTCCTTCCTTCCTTCCTTCCTTCCTTCCTT